>SNQJ01S0018808.1:24843-50275 GCA_010110895.2 Picea sitchensis | reverse complement strand
AACTGTATGTAAGTGATTCGGTTCACATATGACCTGACTGAGAGCACTTACCGTATACCAGATGTCTGTTCTCATATATACGAGATAAATCACTGATCTGTAAGTTGAGAACTTTTGGATCTAAGCTTGTGGCTTGATCTCGTAGATTCTTTAAATTAGAGATCATTTGTGTGCTCATGTGTTTGCATTTTATCCCGTCAAAACTGCGAAGCATATCGATTTCATAATTTCCCTGTGAGAGAGATATCTCTCCTGATTTCTTGTCAAAAACTTCAAGCTCAGTAATGTGAAAGATTTAAGTCTTTCATTTTAGGCTCCCTCTTAATCAAGCTCCCAGAGTTATAATCCATGAGGTTCTTTTCATGGATAGCTTCTTGTTATAATTTACTGTTAAAACCAAGTTTAACATTTGTCAGATGAAGTATCCAAAACAAGAAAGTGACAAAAGGATCCTGATGAAGGTAAGGATCTTGTCATAGATCATGAGTCACAAGTATATCCTCATCATTCTTTGTTGTTACAGTAACCTTCCTTATTTCAATTTAGGAAGTTTCTGAATCAATTCTGATTTACTTCAACTAGAGACCCAGAATGCACATCTAGTTTTTGCTTCCTGTGCCAGTGCCTTTAGGTGCTGGAGGCTTTTCACTTCCTTTAAAATTTCTTGGCATCAAGCTGGTTTCCTCTCAAGGAAACTGATAGAATTCTTAGATTCTATTAAGCTGCTGATTCTATTTTTGGACAATGACTAACCCATATTCAGAGACTTCTCCCTCTGAGTCCAAGAAATCTACCTTTCTGTCAGTTTGCTTCCTCTGTCAATCTGATTCTAAACAGGTGTCTTAACTTTTGGAATGAGGAGCTGACTTAGGCTTCTGAGTTCCTGTACCAATGACTCAAAATAAAAAAATGATATCAGTAGTATCTCCTCAAAACATAATTTATCCCGTCTACCAAGGTACACAGTTGGACTCTTTTACTGAAAGAAATAGCCCAAGGTGAGATGTTGTCTTTCATAAAAGATCAACGAACAGCCAGGTTTCCAATCAAGGAGAAAGGCTTAACTTTTATCAAAAATAAGTAGGTGCTGGGATCATAGCTTCTTGTTTTATATAAGATTATGACAGTACAAAGAGATGACAGCAAGGTAATCTCTTCTTGAAATCATAATTAGTCATGTAAAATGAGGTGTACATGAAACTTGCCTAGGCTTGAGATGAGCATGAGCTTTGTATCATGCTACTGACTCAAAATTAACCAGGACTTCTACAAAAAAAAATTGTCAAATCAAATAACTTTAATATCCATGAGTGAATTACTTACAGTCCTGTGCATACTCATCTATAAGCAAATATGTCAAGGAGTCATCTTATTCAAAGCTAAGTACCAAAAACATTTCATAAATGTAATGTGGTTAGTTTTAAAACTTGTTTAATATGAAACATGAGTATGCAGAAGGTGTTGTCAATTTCACAGTCTAAGAATCTCAATACAATCTAATGCTTCTCTTGACAGTGCCTTCAACCTCCCTGTACACAGAACAAGACTGATACCGAGTAAGTACACTTCTCTTGTCGAAGGGAAAATGTTGTGTACTATTGTGCTGCTGAAGTATGAACACCTTCAGAGCAACATGGTTACTCTAACCTCTTATAGTCTAAACTTTAAACTTTAGGGGAGTACAGCCTTCTTCAGAAAAGATAATAGCTTTAGTACATATACACAGTGGCATAGTTAACTTGCTTTACACAGTGAAGCAACTAGACATGGAAACTATACAAGTGTCAAGACTAAAGAGATTTATATGATTGAAAACATTTTCAAATTATACTTCAAATTACTCAAAAACCAGATTATCACCTATCATCTTCAAATGATGGTTTTCCATGGCAATTTTCATCAGTCCCCTTCTTACCTTCTATCAACTGAATCAGTCAATTAATTTATAGTCAACCAGTATCTAGAGAAGACCTCTAGAATAAAATGACAGTCTTACAATGCATCAAAAACTGGACATGCTAGGAAACAAGCCTGGGACTTCTTCCCACTAGCAGGCTATTCTACTATTTGACTACAAGCCTCCTTCATGACCTGGGGATGTGTGGATTGCTGCATCTAACAAATTCTACAGACACTAGTAAATAGAAATCAGCTTGCAGGAAAACTCAAGATACACTAATCCCCACTTTTGGCATGAAATCACTCTCCTCTTTAGATACTGCCCAAAACTCAGCAAGCTTCCAGGTTTCTGTCTCCCTGTAAAAAATTCTTACATCCTATGGTTCCACTTAATAAGGTTTGTGATTCCTGGTATACAATGCTATTAAGATCCAATGTTTTCTAGGTCTTAAGAAGCTTTGGCTCAATGAACTGCTCATGAACTTGATTTACAAGGAATAGATATCTATCACAAGGGAACATAGGCTGAGTGGGTGACTGAAGAACTCAAATGTGTAGCAAATTAACAAAAGAATATTTACCTATACAGTCTTTCTAAGACCCCTTTCATCTACAAGAAATTCATTTAAATTGTTGTTATACAAGGAAGACATTCATTGCAACCCAACAAGTTGATGTTGCTGCTGCAGCCTGTTCTTCTGACAGACCCTGTGCTCTTTCTATGATAGAGATTTAACTTCCTTTCTAACATCTCTGATCTGCAAAACAAATACCCTAGTGAAGGATCTATGTGGGCTCAAGGTTTCTTCTTGAGCTTCTTCACATCCATAGCTCTGAAACCATGTTAGATTAGGGTAAAATTTCAGAAAGGAGAACTCTTTTAAAATTTCAAGACCAAAACAACTTAGGTAAAGCATCTATATAAAATATTAACAGCTTGAAGAGAACAATTCAGAACACATATGGAGATTAAATCAGATATAGAAAACTTAGATCTAAACCTCAGATCTAAAACAACTCGGATCTATAACTAAATCAGAACTGAAAGTCAATAACTCAGATCTATAACTAAGATCTATAAATAACTCAGAATTGAAAGTCAATAAGTCAGATCCAACAAGAAATAAGATGAGCAAAGGTATGAAACTATAAAGCTGTATGGTACATACCTAGATCTGATCTTAATACAGTAAGCAGTTCTTAAGGACAGATTAAACTCAGAGTTAGATAGCTGTAACAGTAGGATAACATCCAGATCTGAAGAGATAAGTTAATAGCTCTACCTAATCATTTCACAATAAACATCTCTGAAGATCTATACAAAGCTTTCCATATTAAACACTTATGTAATCAGATTCAAATCAAAGGAAGATAAGTAGGAAGCAAAACTTACCTGACACAGCAGCCTTACCTCAGAAGGAGAAACAATAACCAAGAGGGATTTAGAACCATTTGTGATATGCTCAGATAAGATTCAGTTCATGGATCTATTTGGATCTATAAGCCAAGGAAATGAAGGAACTTGCAAGCCACCAAGCTTAAGGTTCACTGGAATAAAACAAGGAAACTCAAACCCTTTCCCAGCAAGACTTTACCCAAAGAAAACTCAGATCTGAACTCTCAAGACTGTAAGTAAACCCTTGTTTAATAGTAGACAGTGTAAGAGCTTTTTCACTAGCTCAACAAGGACAAGGAAATAGCCATTCTGAGGAGGGGTCAAACCCTTATGAAGTAGCACCAATGTAGTCTACAACGTGGCATCACTCAGCAAATAAACTTACATCTGAATGGGACGTGGTACCTCCAGCAAAATACCTAAATGTAGGACACGACAATCCCAGCATACACACTACAGTAGGATGCGACACTCCTACACAGCAGCTACTATACATTAGGACGTGGCTCCACCATACAGCAGTTAAAGGATGCAGCACACAGCAGCATACATAGGGATGGAAGCCATCCAATAAAGCCATGAATAGAACTGAAACTGTAAATAGGTCACGGCTCCCCTCACACAAAATATCCATAAGCCAAACCACACTAACACACAGCGGCAGCACACAGGGAGGCACTACAGCCACAAAGGAACAAAAGCCGCACCACACTTCAGATCTGCAACAGGGATATACAAAGACTGAGGCCGCGAGCTCTATCTCCACACTATCATGAATAGTGAGTGAATGTCCTTAAGGAGTAGAGGGTAGGGACTAATAAATAGTAAAAGGTTAGGGCTAGGTTACTATAGGGTTAGGTTAAGTTGTATTAATAAGTCACATGTTTAAATTGTAAATTTAACCATGTGACAATTAGAGACAAGTCACATGTTTAAATTGTAAATTTAACCATGTGACAATTATTAATATTTAACTTTTAGAATCATAACCCTCAATAAACCAATAAAAGTTTCTCCAAGGTCAATTAAAACAAAGCCCAATAACAAGGGTAAAGGGGCTTACAAAGCCCACAACCAATTTAACAAAACCCCAATGAACCAACAAGGACCCCAAACAATCAACCAAGGCAAGAGAGGGTTAACAAGGTGGCATTTCTCATTCATTCCTTCAATCCATATGGTGAACCTATTACTTTATCATCAATCGTGATATGGACTTCTATCCTCTTGTGGTTGCGGTCCTTTCACAGCGTCATGTACCATCAAGTACTTGATTAAACTGGCAGCCCCGGGAAAAGTCTTGGGGTCTTATCCACCGCGTCAGACCATGATCAACCTGCAAGGCATAAGGGTTCTGAACATCCAAATTATCCAGGGGCCCTAGAACACATCTAGGGACTTATATCATCAACCACCAAGGAACACATCCAAGGATCAATCCAATCACGAGGCAAGGATTCCCTGGAACACATCCAGGGGCCCTAGAACACATCTAGGGTCTTGAATCAACCACCAAGGAACACATCCAAGGATCAATCCAAGCACGAAACAAGGATTCCCTGGAACACATACAGGGGCCCTAGAACACATCTAGGGTCTTGAANTCCCTGGAACACATCCAGGGGCTCTAGAACACATCTAGGGTCTTGCATCAACCACCAAGGAACACATCCAAGGATCAATCCAAGCATGAAGCAAGGATTCCCTGGAACACATCCAGGGGCCCTAGAACACATCTAGGGTCTTGGCCATCCTTCAGGAGAATGGCTCTCGCTGCTGCATATAAATTTAACACTAAGCACAAGCATTCCTTAAAATCATCGAATGCTTGTTGTTGGGACAGGCCCCACATAAATTTTTCCTTGCCACCACCTCTGGTTCCTTCTGTTACACGTCAAAATTGCTCACATGGATAAGTGTCGCATTGTCCCTATCAATCGTCGTAAGTGTCGCATCTTCCCTTCAACTTTCGCAAGTGTCGCAAGTTGATCACTAGTGTCGCAAACGATGTTCAGACATGATGCCATGATAACGAAACTAAGGAATCACTTATGACATCTCACATGACTGATTTGAAGGAGGAGAACCAGTTTACTGGGATCAAATAACTCTTGACACCTGAAAGGAGCCCTGAAACTGAGGTTTGGAGAGGGAACGCTCCCCTAATTCAGCTGCAGAAGCATTGGCGCTCCCCTATAATGTCTTAGGGAGCATTATAACGCTCCCCAGACCCTTTTGGAGGAGCGTTGCTCATCTTAAGAGCGTTGGCGCTTCCCCAAGGCTTGCCAAGGAGCGCTACAACGCTCTGAGACCCCTTCTGAAGGAGCGCTCCCTAATCTGGGTCAATTGTTAGCCCGTTGAGAAGAATAAGGGGAGGAACATTCGAGATTAGGAGGTTGTTATGCTCGAATTCTTGTTCTCATCAACAGATCCTTGATCTATGGAGAAGGTTCCCAACTGGTTCTAAACATAACTCAAGAGGTTAGGCTCCTCCCAAACTATATAAACAGGCTCTATGATGGTGGAAAGGGGGGGAAGAATTGAATATGTGAAACTTATGATCTTGGAGGAAACTTACAGTTAGCCAAAGGAGAGTGATCAGTGAAGCTGCTGTCATCCAAGTCGTGGATCTTTTAGGCAAGGGTTAGACGAAGAGGACTTGACGAAGCTGTCGCATTCGCATCTACGATTGTAAGTACTGCTGTCATTATTCTCATTAATATGACATGCTTGGCCTGTTTCTTTCTAGTTTGTGTCTGATGTTACATGAACTTATCATTTAATGGTAGATATATTTTCAAGCTAATATCAATAGAGTAGGAAGTGGTCGTATCTTGTGTTGTCTACAGAACTCAGTGAGGAGCAAAGGATTGGAGCGCAACTCGGAGTGTGCAGGGAAAAACGTCGATAACAGGTACTTTTATCATCCTTCCTTCTCATGTGTTGGTTTAGATAGATTTGAGAGAAATTCAGTGTCCACGTTAAGCATTTTTCTGTCTAGGGTTAAGGTCAAGCCTCAGAGGTGATCTACCTGTCTGCAGGGAGATTTTCCTACAACACCTTCGTTGAGGGCCCATGTAATATGGGAGAATCCCAACATAAACTTGTGATAGAAATTGGCAAGGAATAAGGAGCTTCGAAGCTCAGTGAGCATGGATGGGGATGGCCAGTCACGGATGACTTGGATCTTGGTTGGATTCACATGCACACCATGCACATCAACAATGTATCCTAGGTATTGGACCCTTTCCATGCTGAAGGAGCATTTTCCCAAGTTGGTATATATCTTGTGCTACCTCATAATGTGCAGAACCTACTGAATGTGTCACAAGTGTTCCGCCCAAGTCTTGTTGTAGATGAGGATGTCATCCAGATACACCACTAAAAAATAATTGGTGAAAGGCCGCAAGATATTTTCCATCATCCTCATGAAATTTGTTGGGGCATTCATTAGACCAAAGAGCGTGACCAACCATTCAAAAAGACCTTGTTTTGATTTGAAGGCAGTCTTCCATACATCTATCTGCTCTATCAAAACCTGATGGTAGCCAGACTTTAGATTAATCTTACTAAAGCATTTGTCTCCCTTGATTTGATCTATGAGATCGTCAATTCATGGAATCAAGTATCGATTCTTGATTGTGATTTTGTTTAGGGCCTGGTAATCAATGCAGAATCACCAGGTCCCATCTTTCTTCTGCACCAACATGATTAGGCTTCCACAAGGAGATGAGATGGGTCAAATGTGATTCTTTTGGAGAAGTTATTGGATCTAAAGCTTGATCTCCTCATTTTCTAACAGAGAGCACCGATAGACTAGCCCATTGGGTAGTGGTGTGTTGGGAGTCAGATCGATGGAATGCTTGATATAACAGTACATAGGTACCCCAATAGATGAGGAGAAGATGTCTTTTTATTCTTCCATGACCTTATCCACTTGCTTCTGCTTGGTGAAGAGATCGGTTGTGGAGGCCATGGATGTGGCTACAATCTTTCACTCACTCTGAGAGAAAATCATGAAGAAGACAAACTTCTTAGTATCCTATACAATTTCCTGTTCAAAGTAATAATAACAATACCGAACCTAGACTCATATACAGGATGACGTTTCCATAAATAAGGTTGGTCCAAAAGAACATCACAAACTTCAAGGGGAGAAACATCACACAATACCTCATCTTTGAAGGGCTTGATGCCATACAACAGGAAACATTGTTTGATGATGTGAAGATCACTCCCTTGAAAAAGCCATCCATTGGTGTAGGGATGTGGGTGCGACATTGTCGGCAGGGATAATCACTTGAAAACCTTCACTTAGATGAGGTCCTTATAGCTACTTATATCAATGATGAAGTGCAGTGGAGTGCCTTTCACCCACATCTGTGAATGAAAGAGGCACTCGCCTTCCTCTGACTCATTAGGTTCACCAGATTGGATCTGAGTGGTAGCAATGGTGGCACTGGGTTCCACGTCAATGATCTGTCTCCCCTTTTGTGGTTCTGAATCAGATTCAAAAACCAAATCCTTTGTAGAGGATTTCACCTCAACCACCAATGACTTCTTTAAGCGACAATCAACAATGTTATGCTAGGGGATCTTATGGAAGTCGCACCACTTCTCGATATCTTTATTCATCTTTTTGTTGTCCTTCTTTGATTGCAAGTTAAAATGGTTGTCCTAAGGTTGTCCATCTTTTCTCTGTTATTTGTTTTGTGGGTTTTGGATGCCCTTTCCTTGCTTCTGTTGTGTGGGGTTCTGAGACCCAAATTGTATCGTCTTTTGTTTAAGCTTCTACTTGATTTTGACGTCATATTGATAGGCCACACCCAATGACTAGATGTCCAAAAAATCCATTTCTAACTAGATGTATCTATGCATACCACCACAATACTTGAGCACCAGATGTCACTCATAATCTTTGATACCCAGCTTGGTGCGAAAGGTATGGAAGATATTTGTGAAATCTGGAACTGTTTGGTCCCTTTCCTTCCATAGTGTGGTCCATTTTGTATACTAGTCATAATAACTTCCAATAGGGTAGCATTATTCCTTAATATCATCCTTGAAGGATTCCCAGGTAAGTCCGACTGTAAGTAATGAGGGTTCCTCCATTGCCTTTTTCTCATAGAAAGTCTCACACCAATCTTTGACATGGGAAACAACTTTGAGGAGCGCAAAAGTAATCTTTTCTCTATTTGAAAAGTTATGGACAGAAAATACCCTTCTAGCAGATTCAACCATTTGTCTACAAAATTTGCATCTATCCGACCTTCAAATATAGGAATATCAAAGTTGATTTGTACCTTGAAGGGGGCGACACCTCCACTAGAGGAATATGTGTCGCTTGTTGGTATCCACAGAAGAATTTGCGCAAAATTATCCATCATCTCATTCCTTTGTTGCGTGAGGGCTTCCTCGAGCAATAGTTTGAAAGGATCTCATGTCCCGTCATCTTTCTTTTCTCCTGCCATGGAAGTTCTCTTGGGTGTGCAAGATATTTTTTCCTCAAGAGAAACAAGCTCGAGACCCAATTATTTGTACCCTGACCTCGTCGGGGACATGCACTAAAAACGACAAGGAGCAGACCACTCTGATACCACCAATTCAGATTTTATGAGAAGAAAGAAATGAAAACGGATTATTATTATTATTTAACATGGATACATAAGGAACAATAACAAAGATACAATAAAATTTGCTTCTATTCAATAAAGAAATATGTTGAAACGGTAAAATTAGAAAATTTTCTCAATTGCTTTGTAATTCCAGCACAAGAGTTTCAAGTAATGATTGCATATGGAGGTATCATAAATTGTTTAGGGAAGTGCTATAGTATAAAGTTCAATATGGGCGAGTATTTATTGGATAGTCCCATGATTGTAATCCAAATGAGTGTTGTTGATGTTGTATTAGGGGTCCAATGGTTCAATCATTGGGAACAATGGCCCTTAATTTTCAAGATCTTTTCATGATGTTTTCCTTAGAATGAAAGGAAATTTAGCTTATAGGTATCCGAGGGAAACCCTCTAAAGTGATAATCTCTAACAACACGAAAAAATTACTCAAAAAGGAACACCATGGAGTAACTGCACAATTGTGCTCACTAGATGTTCAAACATCTATATCCTCGGACCTCTACTCCAGTGGATCTCCAAAATGTTATCAACAATATTTCCAAGGTATTTGGAGAGATGTCTAAGGGTGTTCCACCTGTTCAATATCATGCCCATGCTATTAATTTGCAGCCAGGAAGTGTACATTCAATCTTCCATGTTTCTTGCTTAAACAATATAATTGGTGAAAAAATATAATTGGTGACAAGATCCCAATCGAAACTATTTTACAAGAGAAAAATGGAGAATGGAAAATCATACTAGAACTAGAAACAATCCTTGAAACAAGTGTTAAGTTGTTGCAAAATTGAGCAATTACTGAGTATCTCGTCAAATGAAAGAACCTACCAATGGAAGAGGTCACATGTGAAGATGAGTTCTTCTTGCAGACACACCCATAGTTAGTCAAGTGTTGAGAAAAACACCTATTCGAAGGGGAGGGGCAAGTTAATCCCTAGACAAAGCCCCATGTTAAACATAAAACCCATTATTAAGTTATTACATTTCTAGTGTTATATCAGAAGGTCAGCTAGAACCTTTCATTATACCCTTTCATTATAATTGTACACTTTGTCTCCTATATATATACCAAGGAGACCTGGTCTTAGGATCATCTTATCTTGTTTTGTACATTGAATGTGTTGTAAAATAAGGTTTCCCCCTCAAAGTGGACTACTATTCATTGAATTTTTATCATTATCAAGGCATTGGTTCATAACAGACGTTTATTAACTGTGATTAACTCTAGTTGGCCATTATTGATTATGAGTGACTTTGGTTGATTATAAGGAACTATGGTTGATTTTTAACCATTATAATTAACTCTAGTTGACCATGGTTGGTTGTGGGTGACTTTAGTTGATTATAGGTGACTATGGTTGGCTTTGGTTGACTTTATTGAATATGGTAGGGTTTGGCTTACTATAGTTGAATATGGTTTGCTTTATTGATAATTGTTGACTTTTGTAGACCTTGGTTGATTATGGTGTACTATTGTTAGTTTGATTAACAATAGTTGACTTTAGTGGACTTTGCTTGACTATGGTTTATCCCTGTTTACTATGGTTGAGTGTACTTAATTAGGTGAGTATGGTTGGCTTTAGTTGAATATGGTCAAGTTTAGTCAATTTTGATTAACTATGGTTGTCTTTCATTAAGTATAGGTGATTGTTTCATTATTATTGGCTATGGTTGATGATCACTAACAAAGGTGGACTCTAATTGACTATGGTTGACTATTCCCTACTTTAGTTGATTGTGATTGACCCTGGTTGACTTTGTTTCAATGCACCGTGCTTAATTATGCCTGACGTTGATTCACCATGATTGAGTGTGTGTGCCTTTGGTCAAACCTTGTTGAATATGGTAAGGTTTTGTTATGACTGATTATGATAGAATTGGAATGATTAAGATTTATTTTGGTTTACTATGATTGCATTGAGAGGAACTTTCTACAACCCAAGTGATTGAAATGTGTCATGTGTGTAGCACATATCAGTACAAAAAAATGAATTAATATAAAACAAAAATACAATAAATATAATGTAGGTTCACAATTAAAATAAAAAAGATACATATTAAATTAGTCAAACATGGATACAATTACAAAATGGGTTCATATTAAATTTTGCAATTCAATATTGAAGAGATATGTTGGCCCAATATAATATTTTACACTAAAACTAAAGTAATAATAATAATGTTAGAAAGGATAACTCCCCGGGGAAATTTTATTGGTATTTTTTTATATTATTTTTTAGTGAATGAATTTGAGATGTCAAGTCTTTAATAGCCAGTTGAAAGTAATTAGGTGCATTGCAATAATGTACCATAGCTTTAATGTTAATAAATTAAGTAATATCTCTCCCATTAGCTACTCTCATACAAAAACCATAATAATACTTTTACACATTTAAGTTAAATAAATACAACTCATTAAAAAAATATATATATTTATTAACAATCGTACAGTCCATAGTTGTCTCGCAAAGTTTTGAGCATACACTCTACTTTTCCATTTCATTTCACACTTCCTTAATTTGTTCATTCGAGCATGTGGCGTATAAACAACACAATATAATCTTAAACAAGGATAGTTGTGGAGCAACAAGTCCCTGCTAAGAAGGTAGAAGGGACTTGCTACTCCAATAGACAAATTGATTGAGTATATTATTGTAGGAGCATAATATATCACAACAGAGGTAACGACCCTATTGAAAAAAATATAATCAGCTACCAAACGAAAAAAATGCACGAACAGACAAATGCACAAATTTACCTGTATAATAAACCAAGCTGACCAACTTATAAAACTCGCCACCACTAACAGGGAGGACTTCGTTAAATTCTCATGGGCTGCATTTCTGCCTGCCTGGATGCCTTTGTTAAATTCTCATGGGCTACATTTCTGCTTGCCTTGGCTACTCTCAGGTGGAACGGTGATGACCATAGTTTTATAGCCATTACGCTATATAATTTCATTAACATTGCTTTACCCACGCAAACTAAGGTCTTGGGCTCCTATTTTACCTTGTGCCATCACCATGAATCGCTTCAACCTAAACAAAGTCTTTTTGAAATAGACTTGAGAAAAAACCGAACAAACCTAGAGGTGGTGGACTGCAGTGTTTAACTTTTGAATTTGAAATTCAAACAATCCATCCCATCACATTTATGATTTAGAATGCCCTCCCAACTCAACCATCCTTTGATTACTCAACCATCTGCAAACGACGACGGTGGTGCTAACAGAGTCAGCATCTGAAAGAGGGGAGGACAGGAAATGGATGCCTGGAATCTGGGAGGAAGAGGAGGTCCGAAAATGTGCAAATCATTTGGCTTTTAGCCAAATCAATTTTGTTACAGTTTGTTTTCCATCTGTTATAGAAAGATTTACCCCACTAGTACTATCTTGCACAAAGGGCCTTTTTCCATTTCCCTATGCAGACTTATCATCCCTTTTTTGATGAATCCAGAGCCAAAAATATATAATTTTCCACATATACGCTCCCTAACTGTTATGCAAGATGCGTATACGTTTTCTGCTCCATTATAGCTCACGTATATCGGGATTTGTGCTAGAAAATACAAAATGAAGTCGGGTTTCCATGTCACGACAGGATATCTCTGATCCTTGGCCTTCCATATACTGGAAACATTCCAACTCGGCCCTTCAGTTGCATTTTGAAGGCTATAAGAGCACAATTTCGAGCAATGGAAAAGAGGAGAAAGCATTCAACTTTGAGAGCGAAGTTACTCTAGAGAAATTACTTCATATTGAGTTTGCATCCCTTTATCCCTCAAGTCTGAACACAGTGTTTATCCCCCAAGCTCTTTCCCTATTGTTGAGAGGACCTCATTGCCTCTTTCCCATGAGCTTTTCGTTGGTGGAGGATTGAAGTGGTGGAGACCCAGTTGGAAGGAACTTGGTTCCTTGGTTTTGAACCATGCCGACACAGAAGTTTGTAATGTTGACACTTCTGCTGATCAATTATTAATAGAAATACTCCTTTCCCGTCCTATTGGTATCTTGCAAATATATGATTTTTATCCATGGGCGTATCTATAATGTTTATTAACGGATTATGTTATCTAATGTGCTAAACCCTTTTATATCATCACTGTATACTTGCTTTGCTTGTTTGTTGAGAACTTCTTGTAGGTATAAAGCTTTGGGTCAAAGTGCTCAACGATGGAACGTCTTCAAAC
Organism: Picea sitchensis; assembly: GCA_010110895.2. NCBI lineage: Eukaryota > Viridiplantae > Streptophyta > Pinopsida > Pinales > Pinaceae > Picea > Picea sitchensis. Next base: position 37,159 of record SNQJ01S0018808.1, on the reverse strand, counting down.
GTTGGATTGAGGTAGGCCTCTTTCTTATATTGCACATTAATCTATATAGCATATGTTGGAATTGAGTTGATTTCTATAGTCATACCTATCTATTGTGGTTTACCCTTGGCCATAGAGAGTTTTTACCTCATAATAGAAATGGCGACTCCGTTGGGGAGAGATCTTCCTTCTAAGGGTTGAAGTATTTTTTCTTCTTACATTTCTCTTTTTCCTTTGTGTTTCTTGTCGTATCACTTCTTGACAGATTCTGTTCACTCTGAGTCTGAGTTCTCAACCTTTTTCCCTTGCCTGGCCTTGTTTTAAAGCATATACACCCTTTTTTCCCTGACAGTCATGTATACACGCTTGATGTCTCACTGCAAGAAGCGTATATACGCTTTGTTCTCTTGAACAGTCACGTATACCACTTCTTCCTACTTGTTTGCTTGGTTGAGTGATTGTTGGGTAGGATTTGAGAGTTGTTGAGCCTTCTTAGATCTTTATGGTGCCCGTTAGGATTATCTGGGATGACAGGAGACCTGTTTGGAGTTGAATTTTGGGCATAGTCTTTCTCTTTGTTTTTCATTTTTAGTTTGTCCTTAGTCTCTGGGTTGTTTTCTTGGCTGCTTGGTATTCTACTCGAGACATCATTTGTATACACAGTAGAATTTACATATCAGGTTGCTTATCAGTCCATGCATTTTATTTTTGATATATTGAAACTACAAAAAAAATAGGCATTTTGCATTGGTTGGTATTTTTTGTCTTGGAATCTTTATCATTAGCTTAGTTACATTTAGTGAAAGGTTGCATTTTACTTCTGAATTGCAGAATTGAAATTGAAAATTGCACTGTTTTATTAGCATATCATGCATTGAAAAGTTAAAGATAGACTTTGCATTATATTCATATTTATTTTATTGCAGAGTCATAACATCATGAGTTTCACTTCCATACCTTTTTGAGTAACCATGGCCAGTAAAATTTATGCTTTAAACTAAAATTGATTAGTCACGAATTCATTTATAGGGTGAACAAACTAGCCTAGGATTTAGTGCCTTGGAATAGGATTTTGTGAGTAAAATTCTCCAAGGAAATTAAATCAACATATGTGTCTAAGTCAGGGAGTTGAGAAGTCCACTGTATAATTGGTAAGATCGGGAGGCTCCGCTCACACCGGAGTTAAGCACGAGGTCGCGCAAAGTTAGTTGAAGGGATAACCCCTGGATACTCACCTAGCGTGAGAGATATTTCTGTGGATTTATTCGTATTTGGGGATCTTTCTAGTGCCCATACCTCTGTGAGAGGTGGTGATTTCAAGGTTTTGGGATTTGCTACCCTACCCATACGGTAGTTTGGACTTACGACTGTTCGCATGTGCATCCGTTATACAGTGGTTGATTAGTTTCTTGACATTAGGTATCTCATAGGTTACTTGCAAGGCTTATTCTGCTTGTACCCTGAGTCAGATAAGGGTCGGACAGGACACAACCTTTATGGAGGATTACCTCTCCGAGGGGATCTGACCAACTGGTTTTTAAGCCCACGAGGGCCCTTATAACTGATTATGTTACCTCCAAACTTTAGCAAGGAGTCTCAAGTCTCTCTTGGACGAGACATACCTTCTTTTGCGAGGGAGGCCACTCAGCCACTTTAGCTTGTTTGCATGCATATTGGTAGTTTGACTTTTTGGTATGCTCTTTGACTGCTAGTTGGCGCAGGAGTCTGTTTTGGTTTTATTATCATGGATGGAGAAATTCCTTTCACTCCTCCATTCACTGCTACCCAACCCATGATGCCTACTCAGTTCATGGGGACAGACCCTTCCATTTTTTACAATAGTATGCACAATTACAATGCTCAGTCTGCACCTTGGGTCTCTAGTCATGCTTCTATTGATATGCCTTCCCACGTGCAACCCTCTCCCTAGTCCGCATATATGAATCCTAGCATTGGACCCAGGGGCACTATGTCTCCCATGCCTACTTCCTCGTTTGATATGAGTCGTGTTCCCTTTGGGGGTTGGAACCTTCCCCCTTATCAACCCAATGCAGATATGCCCTTTCAGGAGTTAGTGCTCAGATGGATGCTTATTCCACTTATTACACTCCACCCATGTATCTTTCGTCTACCATGTCGGTTCCATTGAACACTTTTTCCATGACAAGTCCTCAAGTACCCCCGGTGTTTCATACAGGGAAAATCAATTTTATGGTTCGGGCTACTCTCCTTACGGAGCCCCTTCACAAGGGGGAAACATATATCCTCACTCGAATAATTCTTATCCTACCTTAGTCTCATTGCAGACCTCAGTGATGATGCCCGTTCAAACTTCTTCGGACCATTTTGGCATGCACCAACACGTTTCTGAGCAAGGACAGGGAGTACACCAGGATCCTTTCTGGTCTACAACGTTTCAGACTCAACCTTTCCCTAGACCTTGGAATCAAATACTGCAATCTATCGCTAGCCCAGTCACTGTCAATCACACTGGTGCTCCATCACCAACCTCTTCCAGTCATTTTGGTGATGTGTCGATGTTTTCTACGAATTACGATGACAGCTTACGCCCAACCTCTGTCGATCATGTTGGGGGCACCATCCTCTTCACCCCGAATCATATCCATGTTACGTATCCATATCCTATTTCTCATACCGAGGATGACTCTCTTTCTCCTACTAGTTACATCGAGAAACCTAGACGTCTCAAACGTAAGCCTAAATTCCTTTGAAGGACTTGTGAAGGAATTCACTTTACCCGCTTGTGTCTGGTCACTGCCAAGATACCAGCAGCGTGGGGCTCACCCAAGAGCTCTCCAAGTTCTGAGACATCCCCAGTTTCCCCCCACACCACTTCTCCGTTGGTTGTCTTGGTGGTTTCACCGAGGAAATCCCCCTCTGACCTCACCCCCTTGATTGAGGGTGAAGTGTTTTCTGCCCCCATTACTATACATCCTCTTCAACCTATAATTGAAGAGGTAGTCACACCAGTGCAATCTGTAGTTAATCCTACTCTCTTTACAGAAAGTGAGGTGCCTGTTAGTCATGTCATCAACATTCCCTCTGCTGAACACAAGAGATTTATTCTTCCTCCAAGTCTCACCGAGGTCCCCTTCAATTAGGACAACCTAATGGGGCATCCCATACCCCCACCTATGTCTTTTCCACTAAGAGACATTATTCGAACCATAATAGAGACTTTGTACTCTGTTATCTCTTTCTCCTCTTTGACTTGGAGATCATTGGGTTTTCCCAAGCTTTTGTCAGCTATCCGCAAGGTACTGACTTTCGGTAGAAGGTTGGGATGGGAGCCTTGGCCTCCCCATTTACATGTTGATTAGAACAGCAAAAACGAGTCTTAGTTAAGCTCTTTTCCGACTCTTATAAAAAACTGAAAAGATCATTGAGTGATTTGTCCCTTTCACACTCATTAAAATTGGATTTGAAAGGTCATGAGTCTTAGTTAAGCTCTTTTCCAACTAACTATCAAAAATAGAAAATATTGTCGAGTGAACTTGTCTTTTTCACACTCGGAAATTGGATTTGAAAAGACGTCTATTTGGCACAAGTTTACCCCTTTTTTACACCAAATAGACTAAAAGACATAAAAAAGGACATTTTTTGGCGTCAAGTTGTGATTGCATCTCATGCCCTCGCTTGCAGTATTGATCCTTTAGCTAGTTCTCGCTTTGCATTATAAACCATTGCCTAAGCAGTTTTGCATCCTCAACCAAGCAGAGCCTTGTTTTTATCCTTCACAATTTGACACCCTATACCCTGAAGGGAACATCAGCCCGAGTGTCCATCTCCCACATGCATTTCCTTGCATTGAGCATAGGTACGCTCCACTGCTGGAACTACTTTTGCTTACTTGTGACACTCGTTCCCTCCTCTGTATCATAGCATTCATTTGTTATGAAAAAAAAAAGACAGGCGGGAAGGGAGTATTATATTGTAATTGGCAGCAGTCATGTCGCCTTTGAACACAGCACAAAGTTATTGATTCCTCGTGTCATCATAACTTTGGATTTAGCATGGCCTTAGGAAGCTGATCTCGTTACATAGTTTTCTCTACCGACTGGTTATTCTTCCAGTCCCTATGGAGAACATTATTGATGCCTCCCACATCTAATAGTTACACCATTGAGTCTATGCTACCTGAGTCCACCATATGTCTCATGCTCTTGTTCAAAGGAAGTCTATCAACCTGTGTCGGCCACTCCTCAGAAATCTTGACTTTGCATGTCATCCATACCCTTAGTTTGTCTCAAAATCACATGATACTTTGGTCTTATCAGGCACCCTGGCCCTACTTTCATCATTGGTAGGCCACCTTGAACCCAGCAATCAACATTTCATCATTGGTCATTGACTGGGTGGTTTCCCTTGTGTTCAACGGCAAGACATCTATTCACACTTTGGGATTCGTGTAGTGTCTTGGATGCCATTAGCCTTATTGGTGGTTTCCTCGCCTTTGTCAGCAATTTTTCATCATTGGTTGTTATTCAGAGGTCTTTTCATGTACCGCTTGCATTTGGCACATGAGAAAGACGCACAAGGTTGTTGGTTCATGAACATGTTCTTTGTACAATCTCCACCAAATTATGAAGCTCCTGCTTTGTTCCTCGTGCTGACTGATGAGAGATGCCTCAATTCTCTCCTTTCAGTGGGTCTCTTTCCATCGACTTCAGCTCATTTATTATTAATATGGGACCTAGATTTTTATGAGTTCCTTGAGGTTTGCAGTCATTAGTGGCATGCTCTCTCGCCATTGACAGATGGGAATACATCAATGTCTCCTGATCAACGGATCTCTCAAGTGTTTGACACCGACTCCTTTATTCACACTTGTAGAGATGTACTCGGTGCCTTGATACCTACTTTCATTATTGGTAGGTTGTCTCGCATTTGTTAACGCTATACCTCAATGACCAGTAATCAAATGATGTCTCATCATGTTTGACCTCAACTCATTTATTAACATGATGTAGACTTGCACCATTGTCGGATAGTGTAGAAGACTTGAAGACATCACTATGTGGCTGCAGCTTTCCTGAGTTGTTTCTTCTCTTTCATTGGACCAACACCTATTTGACTTCAGTGATCATGGGAGATCAGATTATACTTCGTGGTATATAGATATCTTCAAATTGATTTTGAGATTGGTTTCACTGGGCCTTGTTCGTGACTATGATAGCTTTGGCATGTAACCGCATTTGTATCTTGCCTATTCATGGCCATGAACATTATTTGGTATATTTTCCACATGGATTTGCATTGTATTTTTGGCAGCCATGTATGCAAAGTCAGTACATAATGTAATAAAGAATTGAGTTCATCTAGTTGGTTCTCTACCACTCCACTTCTGGGTTATTTATAATGTATTTCGGTCATCGCAGATACTCCTCTGATCTCACACATTAGGGGGCATCTGTTATATCAAGATTTACCTCACCAGTAATATCTTGCACAGAGGGCCTTTTTCCATTTCCCTATGCAGACTTATCATCCCTTTTTTGATGAATCCAGAGCCAAAAATATAATTTTTTCCACATATATGCTCCCTAACTGTTATGGAAGATGCGTATATGCTTGTTGCTCCATTACAGCTTGCATATATCGGGATTTATGCCATAAAATACAAAATGAAGTAGGGTTTCCATGTCATGACAAGATATCTCTGATCCTTGGCCTTCCATATACTAGGAACGTTCCGACTCGTCCCTTCAGTTGCATTTTGAAGGCTATAAGAGCACAATTTCAAGCAATGGAAAAGAGGAGAAAGCATTCAACTTTGAGAGCAAAGCTACTCTGGAGAAATTACTTCATATTGAGTCTGCATCCCTTTATCCCTCAAGTCTGAACATAGTGTTTATCCCCCAAGCTCTTTCCCTATTGTTGAGAGGACCTCATTGCCTCTTTCCTATGAGCTTGTCGTTGGTGGAGGATTGAAGTGGTGGAGACCCAATTGGAAGGAACTTGGTTCCTTGGTTTCGAACCGTGTCGACATGGAAGTTTGTAATGTTGACACTTCTGTTGATCAATTATTAATATAAATACTCCTTTCCCGTCCTATTGGTATCTTGCAAATATATGATTTTTATCCATGGGCATATTTGTAATGTTTATTAATGGATTATGTTATATGATGTGCTAACCCCTTTTATATCATCACAGTATACTTGCTTTGCTTGTTTGTTGAGAACTTCTTGCAGGTATAAAGCTTTGGGTCAAAGTGCTCAACGGTGGAACATATTCAAACGTTGGATTGAGGTAGGCCTCTTTCTTATATTGCAAATTAGTCTATATAGCATATGTTGGAATTGAGTTGATTTCTGCAGTCATACCTGTCTGTTGTGGTTTACCCTTGGCCATAGAGAGTTCTTCCCTCGTAACACCATCCTAGAAAGATTTATTTAACTCTTAATGATCACTTAAATCATAAAGAGTAGAAAGATCTATTTAACTCTTAACAGTCAATTAAATCATAAAGAGAAAAGGATGGTAAAGAAAGATTTACTCCGTTGAATTAAGTTATAAAAGGGCCATAGACCTAGCAATCAATTAAATCATAAAGAGAAAAATTTCAATTAAATTATAAAAGGGCCATATGCCTGAGGAGTCTTTTTGTGAATTCCAACGGTGTTTTCATGGACAAAGAATTAAAAAGTTATGGCAGGGAACATCTGTGCGCTTTTTTATTTTTTAATTTTTTTTGGGACAACATGCTTATAATTCACAGCGGCCCGGCCTAGCCCCGCGAACCCCTTGACCACGTCATCACGTCATCATTGAAATAGAGATGTATTCTCACGCCCTTTCCTTCTCTTCCAAGAAAAATGCATTGACTAGTTGGTTCTGCATTTGGCATACTCGTGTCAGTGGTGCCTTACCACATATTTGCAACTTTGTGGTGCAATTTATTTTTATTTATTGCTGATTGTCGATTTCTGTGAGCACATAGATTGAACATATAATATTCTTATCCATTTTCCATCAGTTTGTTAGATCTGACGATATAATGAGGATGAGATAGAATGGTTGTCGAGTCCAGAGAAAGGCCTTTAGCGAATCATGCATTCTGAGGCCATGCCTCAGGACCTATCGAACCGTATTAATTGAATAAAATATGCTCGGTTAAAGATTCAGGGGGAAGAGTTCATTGGATAGAATAAGGAATGTGTAATGCGTTGTTTCTTTGGGACCATGGTGTGAAAAACAGAGGCACATCGGCAATCGGGTTTCAGCATTTAGAAACACCCAATGCATAAACAAAACAATTATTGCCGAAATGTGAAATGAGTCTTATTCGAATTCGGGGTTCGGCATTTACAAATACCCAACATAAAACAACTATGCCCAAAATGCGAAATGCTATCACACTTTGGGCCCACAACTTCGGTTTCAGAGTTTGGAAAACTAAATAACTCCGTGCACTCTAATAAACAAGTCCCGAATGCGAAATAGCAACCTTTTACTTAATTTGTTTTTTAAAATCACATGCTCCACAAATAAAATCCGGTTTGTAATCGGTAAAATCAAATATTTACTTTGTTTTGTCAAATTGAAATCAATATAGCGAATGAAGAAATAAAACGAGTTTACAAACTCAATAAAAACAAAATATAAATGGAGAGAATACCTCTGAAATGCACAATGGTGACTTCAATTCAAAATGTTTTTCAAGATATCTCAATTATAATTCATTTCTGGTATTTATACAGAAACATGAATTCAAAAGTTTCCCCTTCGATCTTCTAAAATATTTAATCAAGGCGGTGTTGGTGTCTGGTTGCCTTGAAAGGTTAAGGTGGCCACCGTTTAAGGTAATGTAAGACAAAATTGTAATTGGTGGTTAATATTTTAGTCTTTAAGGGTCAAGACGACCACCGATGCACCATTCACATAGGCGGTGAAATGATTACTTTCTGACATACTCCCTCTTAATCATTTCATAGCCAAACAAACTAAAACAAGTAAAACAAAATTGTTGTAAACAATGCATTACAACTTGCAGACCCCAATATTTATTTTATGGATTTTAAACAATTCATTTCCCAAAGGCTTCGTAAATATGTCTGTAAATTGTTCTTCAGATCTGCAAAACTGAACAAAAATTTCTTTGCCATTTACTAGCTCTCTAATGAAATGATATCATGTATCAATATGCTTACTCTGTTTGTGAACAACATGATTCTTTGACAGTGCAATGGTAGATTTATTGTCACAGAAAATTTGAGTTGCATCATTCTGGTCATGCAACAATTCATTGAAGACCCTTCTCATCCACACATCTTGACATGTAGCTACAACTATTGCAACATACTCTACCTCAGTAGAAGATAGAGTCACAATGGGTTGTTTCTTTGATGCCCATGCCACTGCTCCAGATCCAAGACTGAACACATAACCAGATGTGCTCTTCCAATCATCAATAGAACCTACAAAATCACTATCAGTATATCCGATCGGCTCAAATTTGAAGCTTGATGTGTATCGGATACCAAAATTAGTTGTGCTAGCAATGTATCTCAAGATCCTCTTTCTTGCTTGCCAATGAGTACTATTCGGAGTCTCCATGAACCTGGAAATCAAACTTACAACAAACATAATATCAGGTATGGTTGTTGTTAAGTACATAAGGCTTCCAACCAGCCTCTTATACAGAGTTGGATCAACATATGATCCCTCATCATACTTGCTCAGTTTAATACCAGTTGCCATTGGTGTTGTAGCTAGCTTGCAATTCATCATTCTAAACCTTTTCAACACTTCATTTGCATAGTTAGTTTGACAAATGAAAATGCCATCATCAGATTGATCCACTTCAATTCCAAGAAAATACTTCATCAATCCTAAATCATTCATCTCAAACTCAGTTTTCATGGCATTTTTAAAATCATCTACAGATAGATCTCCAGTAAAAATCAGGTCATCAACATACAAACAGACAATCAAAATTTTACCTTTCTGGTTTACCTTTGTATACAGAGTTGGTTCACTTGGACTTCTGTTGAATCCAACACTAATAAGATATTCATCAATCCTACTATACCAAACTCTGGATGCCTGCTTCAATCCATATAAATCTTTCCTTAACTTGTAAACTTTATCTCTGTGTTTATCAATCTCATAACCCGGAGATTGTCTTACATAAACCTCTTCTTCCAAATATCCATTCAAGAGTGCAGACTTGGCGTCCATCTGATGCATGATCCATCTATTTTGAGCTACAATAGCTAACACCATTCTCACAGTGTCAATTCTAGCTACAGGAGCAAATGTTTCATTGTAATCAATACCAGGTTGCTGACTAAACCTCTGAGCTGCAAGTCTTGCCTTGTACTTTTCAACTTCACCTTTTGCATTCAACTTAGTCTTATAAACCCACTTAACACCAATGCTCTTCTTACCTTTAGGTAAATTTACAAGATCCCAAGTGTTATTTATTTCAATGGAATCAATCTCCTCATCCATTGCTTTTATCCAGACATCCTCTTTAGCAGCTTCATTAAAACTTACAAGATCACATGCCATTAATGCAAAATTTGAAATCTGATCTACTTCTTCATTCTGATCATATAATTCTCTTAAGCTTCTAGTCTTCTGACCTTTAAATTTTTTTTTCAATGAAGCTAAAGTAGGATTCGATTCACTACTTACCTGTGAATCTGATTGATGTCCACCATGTCCAGATGGCTCACCATGTTCATGAGTTATGGGCATTCTAAATTGAGATGGGTTGATATCTAGTGCTTCCTTATAGGAATTCTCGCTACAGGCGTATGTGCATGTGGAACCATCTGTCCATCTCCTTCAACCTACTCAGCTCCATCATCATCTTCACGGGGTAACACAACTCCCTCTGAAATTGATTTGTCAATAATTCCATCCCATGCTTCATCTTCTTTAAATTGAACATCTCTGTTGATTACATGCTTCTTGGTGATGGGATTGTAGAGTTTATATGCCCTAGACTCTTCACTGTATCCAACAAAGATACATTTCTCGCTTCTGTCATCCAACTTCCTCCTCATTTTTGCAGGTACATGCACAAATGCAAAACATCCAAAAATTCTGAAATGAGAAACATTACAAGGCTTACCATCCCAGGCTTCCTGAGGTACACGATCCCTCACGGTCTTGGTCGGACTTATATTTAAGATAAAAATAGAGCAAAGAACTGCATCTCCCCAATATTGATTTGAAATATGCTTTTCTTTCAACATGCTTCGATCCATGTCCATGATAGTCCGATTCTTCCTTTCAGCCACTCCATTCTGTTGTGGAGTATATCAAGCAATAAACTACCTTTTAATTCCATGGAGATCGCAAAATTCAATGAATTCATTAAGTTTGTATTCACCTCCTCTGTCAGACCTTAATATTTTAATGGTTCGACCACTCTCATTGTCAACCATAGACTTAAACTTCTTAAAAACATCAAAGGCTTCAAGTTTTTGCTTCAGCAAATACAAGCAAGTCTTCCTACTGAAATCATCAATAAAAGTCATAAAATAAACACAACCATTCAAAGAAGGTGTTTGCATAGGTCCACACAAATCCGTGTGGACAAATTCCAATGGAGCTTTTGCTCTGTAAGAAACACCTGAAACAAATTTCTCTCTGTGATGCTTCCCAAGTATATAGCTCTCACAAGAGCTTGCAGGTTGTTGAATACAGGGCAACCTGTAACGTCCCCGACCATCAACCCCATGGTCGGGCCAACATTAATACACAGGAAAACACTATTGTAACACATTATGCATTCTAATGAACTCAAAATGCTTAATTACAGTTAAACAAAGAATTACTGCTAGCATTTCAGAGTTAATGGAAATAACAATAATTCATATGCACAACAAAATACATGATAACATTGCAAGAATCACAGGTATGAAATTTAGTTAATTACAAAATTACAAAACATAGTGACACTTATCTTTGAAACTGTCACACGCCACCAACTACATGTAGACCTCCTACGAACCTCCCAGCCTTAGACCGAGTTGCTTATCACTCTCAGCAGTAGGTCACCCCCGAGCTGGGACTAAGCTCCACTGAGTAAGGATTCCTAGGCTAGGCAAGTTTTACTGGAAGAATACATGTAAAAGAAGGAGGATTCTCTCCCAAGAACCACTTATGCCCACTGCCCGCAGACTCTCCTTCCCCACATGCCTATCCCACCCCAGAAGTATACACCTTCTCTGTCACCTAGACAGTCCTTCAGCTGCTAGCCTCCCTTGCCTTGGGCTTCAACAATAGACCAGACCGGAAATCTCCGATCTCTGTGGCAGTTACGGGGTTCCTTCCAGGAGCTCTCTCTTTCCTCCGCGCACTCTCTCACCTGGAGAGGTCGCTCACAGGCTAGGCAACCTGTCCCTTCAACCTCAACCACCTCTCTCACCTAGAGAGAGTGTTGTATACATTGGACAACAAGCCACACGCAGTCAAGCACTGCATGGCCACCACCATCAACTGGAACATAGACACGAACACCCAAAGATGACGACAGATAGGCGCAACAGCATAACAAGGCTCAGCAATTACAGGACACTTTGGTTTTCTCAACCAGCAACACATGATGGCTTCTTGGTTCTAGTTTCAGAAATGTGTAAGGGTACACAAAGATTCCACGCAGAGGCTTAGATGGTTCAGGTGATGGATCTAAGTATGAACACCAGACAGAGGTCTCTCTTGGACACTCGCCAGTTCCAATGGAGGATCGAGAACGGACTCCTGACTTAGGTGATGGATGGATGAATGTCGGACCAACCCCCAACACGGATATCTTCTTAGGTTTTAACTGCATGCGCCTGGGCTAACACGCGTCGCCCATGAGGCTGCATACGCTTCATCAGCCGGTGTGTGCTTTTAGGCATGTGTTTCCCCTTCCATGGATTTGGGATCAGGGAAACACGTTTCACACATCATTTTAGAATAATTATTTAATATTATTCTCAAGGGTTTAAGCCCCCTCAACTTAGCCCCTCTTCCAACCTCTCATCCCCCTCTCCCTACCCAGTCTTTGTGGAAGCTTATTCCCCCATCACGCATTCATCATGGTCGGTCCTGTTAGCGATATTTCTTGTAAGGGGGGCTAGATCACAAAAGAATGGGTTAAAACCCACTTGTCCTAAGTTTGATGTGCTAATGCGCCCATGATTAAATGAAAGCCAAGTCTGGACGGCAAGGATCACAGCACCCGGATCAACGACGCATGTGGAATTCCGGACCCCCTTTGCCTTTCTACCTTTAGGCGGGGGGGGTCCGAAATCGGGGGCGCACCTCTCCAACGGCCCAGATCAGCGTGCCCGGATCAACGGCGATAAAGACA
>SNQJ01S0018808.1:0-15367 GCA_010110895.2 Picea sitchensis | reverse complement strand
CACTAGCCTATAAAACATAATTACAATTCATAATGCAAGCTTTATACTTCATAGACATGATTTACAACAGGGCTCGGCCTTGGGGACATTACAATCCCCTCCCCTTATTTTTGCACTGTCCTTAGTGCAACTTTACACTGCATCTGCAAGCTTTTCAAAAATTTTAGAAAGATGTGGGTACTCTGCTCGCATAACATATTCATTCTCCCATGTCACTTCCTCAGGACCATACCAGGTCCATTGGACCTTTACAAGCCCTATAGCTCGATTCCGGAGCTCTTTGTTTTTTCTGTCTAATATGTGCACAGGATGCACTTGCAGGACACTTTCTTGTTCCACCTGAATCACATTCCAATCGATAACATGATTAGCATCAGGTATATATTTCTTAAGCAATGAAACATGAAACACATTATGTACAGCCATGGATGCAGGTAATGCAAGCATATATGCAATTGGCCCAATCCTTTCCAAGATTTCAAATGGCCCACAAAATCTGGCTGCCAACTTGGCGCAACTTCCCAGCTTCAGGAAACTCCTGTTAGCTTTCACTTTCAGGAAAACATGATCACCCACTTTGAACTCTCCGTGGGTTCTGTTCTTATCAACATAACTTTTCTGCCTGTCCTGGGCAGCTTTCAAATTCTGCTTAATTTTTATCATTTGGTCCTCCATCTCCTTGAGCAACTCTGGCCCAACTACTGTTCTATCAGCTAGATTGTCCCAGCTCACTAGAGTATTGCACCTTCTTCCATAAAGTGCTTCAAATGGGCTCATCTTCAATGTTGCATGATACCCATTGTTGTAGGCGAATTCTACCAAGTGCAGGTAGTCTTCCCATCTTGATGGTTTGTCCATCACATACATTCTCAGTATGTCTTCTATTACTCTGTTCACCCTCTTTGTCTGTCCATCAAACTCAGGATGATAAGCTGTAATAAAGTTCAGATTCGTTTCGAATCCTTTGAACAATCCTTTCCAAAAATTCGAGGTGAATTTCGAGTCTCTGTCAGACACAATCGTTTTAGGAATTCCCTGCAATCGTGCCACTTCCTTTATGAAAATATCAGCAACATCTGTTGCCTTGTGAGTAGTTTTCAGTGGAATAAAATGGGCAGCTTTTGTAAGCTTGTCCACCGCCACCATGATCGAATCATGTAGCTTGGTTGTTCTGGGCAATATCATAATAAAATCCATCGTTACTACTTCCCACTTCTACTCAAGAATGGGTAAAGGTTCCAGCAACCCTGTTGGGTGCCTATGCTTAGCTTTAACTTTCTGGTACTCCATACATCTGGTGATGTATTCAGCGATCTCTCTCCTCATACCCGACCAAAAGTAATGGCTCTTTACCACTGCTACTGTTTTCTGATATCCAGGGTGCCCTGCATAAGGCACATTATGCATCTCCTACAAAATCATCTATTTCAAGCACTGGGCATTGGGTACAAAAAATGTGTTCTTGTACAATAGTATTCCATCTATTTCCAATTTATAAATTTCCATCTTCTGTGGCATCTTTCCCTACTGTAGCTTGGCTAACAATTCTCTATACTGCAGATCTAGATTTGTAGCCTCCAGAATTCTGCTCTTAATATCAGTTTGATACATGCTAATGGTTGTAGCATGTAATTCATGCACCCTCCTGCTGAGTGCATCAGCCACTTTATTCTCCTTTCCTTTGATATGCTTGATCTTAAAGTTGTACTCACACAGAAATTCCAGCCACCTACTTTTTCTAGCGTTTAAGGTTGGCTGATCAAACAAATATTTCATACCATTATGGTCTGTTCTGAGTTCAAACCTCCTTCCCATGAGGTAATGCCTCCATTTCTTTAGAGCATGAACTATGGATGCCAACTCCAAGTCATGGGTTGCATAGTTCTTCTCATGCTCTTTTAATTTCCTAGACTCATAACAGATTACGAATTCGTTCTGACTGAGGACCCCTCCTAATCCTTCTTTGCATGCATCAGTGCATACTATGAAATCTGCATTTGGATCTATAATCCTCAGGATTGGAGCACTAGTTAACAACTGCTTCAATCGCTGGAAACTTTCCTCACATCCCTTTGTTCAGTGAAACTGTTTCCCCTTTTTTTGTAAGGAAGTGATAGGGTGAGCTATCTTGGAAAACCTTGCGATGAACCTTTTGTAATAACCAATCCATCCCATTTAGAGTCTAACAGAAGAATGTTCAAATCGGCTTTCATGCTCAGTCCATTCATGTCTACAGGACATGACTTGACTAACTCCGTGACTTTCCTCTTGGTTCCTGTAGCTAGCTGCACTAACCAAGAATTTTCATGTTTGCTTCTTATCAAATGCAAACTTTCTACCACTCTAGGGTCTATATAACTATGGCTAGCCCCTGAATCAACTAAAATAGTAAATGGTTGGTTTTTTATCATACCTTCTACTTCAATCATGTGCGACTGATACTCAGCTTGCTTGTTGTCCAGGGTTGTGTAGATCCTTGGAATTCTACTGCCCATGTCCTCCACCGTTTCAGCTTGCTGAACATTGTGGAGAACTCTTCCTTTATCATTTATGTGGGGGAAATCTCTGTACCTATGGTTTTCTTTACAACCCCAACATTCCATAGGTGGCAGCCTTGACATTTTCCCACTCACTTCAACCTTCCTAGGCTCTCTAAGAGACGGCTGTCCTTGAGGATTGTTTCTGAAAAAGGGTGGTTTATTTCCCTTCTGCCTCTGTTCTTTCTTGAAATTTTTATGCTCATCCCAAGCCTTCCGAAAGGTAGGCTTTTCTCTTTTTTGTTCAAATAAGCACTTCGCTCTTCTTATCGTTTCTTCTATAGTATTTGGGTCATCATACTAAATCTTATCCCCAATAGGAGGCGGTAATCCACTTAGGTACCTCTAAATCTTGACAGACTCATCTTTGATGAACGAAACATACTTTAGTAATTCCAAAAACTTTCATTCATACTCATCAATGGTCTTGTTGTCCAGCTTGAGTTCAAATAACTCTTTCATCTTTCTATCATAATATCTTTTAGTTAAGTATTTCCTCTCGAAATACCTCTTGAATTCTTTCCATGTGATGTCTCTTTCTCTGATGTGTTGCACCTGCACAAGTTGATCCCACCACATGGATGCCTTTCCTTTCAGTTGATACATGGAAATCATGCCCTCTACATGAGAGGAATAATTCTACAGTTGAAAGTATTTCCTCATACCCAGCAACCAAGTTTTGGCATCTTCCTCCTTCTTATGTTCTCCATCGAACGTTGGAGGCTTGATCTTGTTCATTTCCCCTTTCAATTCATCCATCTTAGATCTCCTGTGCTTTCTGGTAGGAGATGGGCTTGAACTACTATGTGCTTCCCTAATGGAATGATTTGGGGAGTGATGATGATGTCTGATGACACTCCTTGATCTTCTTTTCCTCTCAGGGGTCCTGTGACTCTCTGTCTTGCTTGAGTCACTCTCCTTTTCCAATTTATTTTCTATTCTTTCCAGACTCTTCAACATTCTTAAGTTGAATTCACCCTGCCTATCCCTAACTTTCATGAGATTTTGGCTATCAGCTCGACGATCCTGGGCATCTTTCTACAATATTTCAATGATTTTCATCATATGTCCTTCCTTATCCATCTCTTTTTCGTGCCCATTAGAGTTTGATCCTTCGACTCCCAAGTTGACATTCCTTCCTTCTCTTTCATTCTCTGAATTGGAGACAATCCGCATGTCTTCCATTCTTTGCTCTCAACGACAACCCTATTCGGTTCTGGCACTTGCTAAGCTTCTGCAAACACACGTGAAGACAACATGGATTTGTCAGGTCGTCATTCTTAGCAAATTCCACACATTCAAAACCATTCCGATTTAATAAAATGCTTCGACTTCACAAATTTTCCGAGTTCTACTCAGCTCTGTAATTTTTTGGGTGATAACTCCCTCTTTCTCCCTACCCTTGTAACCAAAGGTCATGAACAAATGCTAGACTACCAGGTGCTACTCAGGCTTTCGATCTTCGAAGAGTTTAAGGTACACACATCTATCTCCCGAAGTTGCGATTTACCAAATTTGCATAAATCGGGTGGATCGACGGTCCACGTTTACCCAACATCCAACGGTTAAAAATCTGCTATGGTTTTTCTGTCTTCGAAGATTTCGGGACTTCAGAACTTCAGGTTTAAGGTTTTCGGTAACTGGGAGTTCAAGATGCAACGACTCCAAATCTCTTGTCGCTTCAATCTCCGAATTCTGATATCTAAATTCATGTATGAGATCAACGGTTGTGATCCTCCCCTGATCCGATGGTCCAGATCTCTTCTAAGCTTAAACCTATCAAAGCTCTTCATCCCTAACTTACTCACTAGTTGGCTGGATTCGATGGCTCACAGGATTTCGACACTTTTTCCTGGAAGCGCTCCATCGTCCAATTCTACCCTTGTTAATCTCTTTCACGATTCGGGACTTGGAGTGACCAAGAATTTGGCCTGCGCTCCAAGTTCATGATCCCTAAACTCACAAAATGATCCAAAGGTTCAAACTAACCACGATCAACGACCCATTTTTATTTTGGATCCTAGGGTGGCGAGTTTCTCCATCCACTAACCACCTTGCAACTTCTAGCTATCTTATAGTCCTCGCGATTTCGCGAGTTCTCCATAGAGAATTCTGACTGTCCAACTCTGCTTCTCAAGGACTTCTGGCCAATGACTTGGTACCCTCCTTCTGAACTTTCATCTACTTGATCCAACACTTCTGGTGTGGAGTTCTCTCTCTCCCTGTGGCCATATACCACACCGTCTGTAGTTTTATAATACCGCTACACCTCCCGAGCTTTGTAACACGGTCAAGTCGTCCGTTGACACTCAGAAACATTCTGAGGTCTGAAATTAGCCCTCCAGACGCAATTTCTTCTCAAAACCTCGGTCCAAAGACCACTTATCCGGCCCATCCAGGCTCAGCGTTGAAACTAGGCTCTGATGTCATACTGTAACATCCCCGACCATCAACCCCATGGTCGGGCCAACATTACTACGCAGGAAAACACTACTGTAAGACATTATGCATTCTAATGAACTTAAAATGCTTAATTACAGTTAAACATAGAATTACTGCTAGCATTTCAGAGTAATGGAAATAACAATAATTCATATGCACAAAAAAATACGTGATAACATTGCAAGAATCAAAGGTATGCAATTTAGTTAATTACAGAATTACAAAACATAGTGACACTTATCTTTGAAACTGTCACACACCACCAACTACGTGTAGACCTCCCACGAACCTCCCAGCTTTAGACCATGCTGCTCATCACTCTCAGTAGTAGGTCACCCCCAAGATGGGACTAAGCTCCACTCGGTAAGGATTCCTAGGCTAGGCAAGGTTTACAAGAAGAATACACGTAAAAGAAGGAGGATTCTCTCCCAGGAACCACTTATGCCCACTGCCCACAGACTCTCCTTGCCCACATGCCTATCCCACCCCAAGAGTATACACCTTCTCTGTCACCTAGACAGTCCTTAAGCTGCTAACCTCCCTTGCTTTGGGCTTCAGCAATAGACTGGACCAGAAATCTCCGATCTCTGTGGCAGTTACGAGGTTCCTTCCAAGAGCTCTCTCCTTCCTCCGCACACTCTCTCACCTGGAGAGGTCGCTCACAGGCCAGGCAACCTGTCCCTTCAACCTCAACCACCTCTCTCACCTGGAGAGAGTGTTGTATACGCTGGACAAAAAGCCACATGCAGTCAAGCACTGCACAATCACCACCATCAATTGGAACATAGACACGAACACCCAAAGATGACGACAGACAGGCGCAACAGCATAACAAGGCTCAGCAATTATGGGACACTTTGGTTTTCTCAACCGGCAATACGTGATGGCTTCTTGGTTCTGATTTTAGAAATGAGTAAGGGTACACAAAGATTCCACGCAGTGGCCTAGACGGTTCAGGTGATGGATCTAAGTACGAACACTAGACAGAGGTCTCTCTTAGACACCCTCTAGTTTCGATGGAAGATCGAGAACGAACTACTGACTCAGGTGATGGATGGATGAATGTTGGACCAACCCCCAACACCGATCTCTTCTTAGGTTTTAACTGCATGTGCCTGGGCCGACACGTGTCGTCCATGAGGCTACATGCACTTCATCAGCTGGTGTGTGCTTTTAGGCACGCGTTTCCCCTTCCATGGATTTGGGATCAGGGAAACACGTTTCACACATCATTTTAGAATAATAATTTAATATTATTCTCAAGGGTTTAAGCCCCCTCAGCTTAGCCCCTCTTCCAACCTCTCATCCCCCTCTCCCTACCCAGTCTTTGTGGAAGCTTAGTCCCCCTTCACTCATTCATCATGGTCGGTCCACACATAGAGATGTTTTTACATTAATAATGTGCACCATTACATGTACAAAAATCAGGCTCTCTGACCTAATAATCTCATAAGCCCACCAACTTATATAAGCTTGGCTCATCATCCTATAAAACATAATTACAATTCATAATGCAAGTTTTATACTTCATAGACATGATTTACAATAGGGCTCGGCCTTGGGGACATTACACAACCCCTTTACCATCTGCTTCTTCTATAACAGATCTAAGCCACCAAAATGTAAATGACCATATCTCAAATGCCATAACCAAGATTCATCTAAGCTTCCAGCTTTATAAGCATTCAAATAACCACTCAAATCATTTCTCATAACAAGTGGAAACATTCTATTCTTGGTCATCTCTACTCTTGCAATCAATTGTTCGTTGGAAAATTTATCATAGATTGTACATACCTTGTTCTTGACGAACACTCTATACTTTTTCTCCAACAGCTGTCCAACACTAATAAGATTGCATTTTAAACCAGGAACAAAATAAACATCATCAATATTTCTTCTCTGATTATTCTTAGTGTAGACTGGAACTACACCTTTACCATTAACTGTAACCTTACAGTCATTTCCCAGTTTTACTTCAGACTGATAACTAGTATCAATAGAAGAAAATAAATCCTTATTACCAGTCATATGGTTACTACAACCACTATCCAAAAACAAAACATCATTAGCACTTTCCTGAGTGACATTACAAGTCAAAAACACAGGATTTTGATCATCCACAGACTCATTTGTGATATGTGCAGACTACATTCCAGCATTTGCCTCCTTCTTCCAACATTTGTTAGAAAAATGCCCAAATTTCTTACAATAATAACATTGTACTTTAGTTTTATCATACCTCTGATTTTCTTGCTACCAGAGTTTGTTGCTACTCCCTCTTAAATTAGGAGGATTCTGCTGGGACTTCTGCTCGGACTCTGTTTCAGCTCTGTAGTCCCTTGGACCAGAAAATCGATCTCCTCTTCCACGAGTATGAAACCTTCCTCTACCTCTGCCTCTAGTAACATGCAGTTAGGATTTGAAAGCATGCTCCATTGATCCTTCATCATATCTAGATATCCTAGATTCATGAGCAACAAGAGAACCAGTTAACTCATCAATTTTCATTAGACTTAGATCCTTAAATTCCTCTATGGGAACAACAACGGGCTCAAACTTCTTGGGTAAACTTCTCAACACTTTCTCAATAACTCTTTTATTCTCAACATCATCTCGATACTGCCTGAGCTGGTTTACAACACTCATTACTTGAGTCATGAAAGTATCAACACTTTCATTATCCTTCATCTTCAGATTTTCGAAATCCCTTCTTAAATTCTACAACTTGATTGTCTTCACCTTGGACACACCTTGATAATAAGTTTCAAGAATGTCCCAAGCCATCTTCGAAGATGCAGCACTAGAAATCTTCATAAAAATGGATTCATTTAATCCTTGTTGGATTAATCCAAGAGCTTTATTATCCTTCTTCCTATTTTCCTTCAGCAAAACACGATCAACATTAGACAGAGCCAATTTTTCTGCACCATCAGCTGGCTTGGCATAACCATCAATAACATAAGTCCACAAATCTTGAGAACGCAAAATCGTCCTCATCCGAATATACCAGGAATCATATGACTTCTCGCTCAGTACAGGAACCTGCACTTGACAAGAGCTACTACCAGATGTAGCCATTTATAAAAATTTGAAAGAAATCAAATAAATCTTCACGGAGAAAAATAAGAAGGTGAAATTGGTACCAACAAGAACAATCTGCAATGAACTAAGCAATAGCATAATAGACTACAGGCCCTGATACCATATGTGAAAAATGGAGGCACATCGACAATCGAGTTTCGGCGTTTAGAAACACCCAATGCATAAACAAAACAATTATTGCCGAAATGTGAAACGAGGCTTATTCGAATTCAAGGTTCGGAATTTACACATACCCAACGTAAAACAACTATGCCCGAAATGCGAAATGCTATCACGCTTTGGGCCCACAACTTCAGTTTCGGAGTTTTGGAAACTAAATAACTCTGTGCACTCCAACAAACAAGTCCTGAATGCAAAATATCAACCTTTTACTTAATTTGTTTTTTAAAATCATGTGCTCCACAAATAAACTTTGATTCGTAATCGGTAAAATCAAATATTTACTGTGTTTTTTCAAATTGAAATCAATATAGCGAATGAAGAAATAAAACGAGTTTACAAACTCAATAAAAACAATATACAAACAGAGAGAATACCTCTGAAATGCACAATGGCGACTTCAATTCAAAATGTTTTTCAAGATATCTCAATTACAATTCGTTTATGGTGTTTATACAGAAACATGAATTCAAAATTTGCCCCTTCGATCTTCTAAAATATTTAATCAAGGTGGTGTTGGTGTATGGTTGCCTTGAAAGGTTAAGGCGGCCACCGTTTAAGGTAATGTAAGACAAAATTGTAATCGATGGTTAATCTTTGAGTCTTGAAGGGTCAAGACGGCCACCGATGCACCGTTTACACAGGCAGTGAAATGATTACTTTCTGACACATGGTACCATCGATAATGACTAAGGAAGTCCCCCCTCCTTCCTTAATACCCGAATCATTTAGTCAATTTAGAATCCGAACCATTTAGGTAGGTTGGCCTACTAACTTGACCCCTCAATGTCATGATTCGTGTTGAGAGAATTGAATCCCTGATTCGTTAACCAATGATGCCCACAATTTGTCGGGAATCTGAAGATTGTTCATTTGTGTTTGAGGCTCACCCCTACCCCCCAACAAATCATTTTCCCTCTCTCCTTGGGGTCTCCTCCCATCAATAGGTACATAGGAGTGAGTGGTAATGCTTGTTGTACTGGATTTTTTCTACTTCGAGAAAGGGATCCCCCATACTATGCACATTGAGGTTGCAGAGATGTATTGGGTTGATATTCTGATATGTATCTCCATATTTCAAAGCAGTAATACTCACAAACCCATCTTAATCTAGTCGGATATGCAGTTGGAGATTGCATATTTCAATTTTGAATATAACCTGACCCAATTTTCTGCCATATTCATCTCTGAATTTCATAAACACATATTAAACCCGAATGCAACCCAGCCTGCAGTGGTTTCTATGTTCAATTCACCCTCTAGTTTCAGTGCACTGCTATACTATATGTTTCGTAAAAAGTTCCTTTATTTCAATTGTAAAATATAGGAGAGAAATAGTACTGACGGGAGCCTTCTAAAGCTACATGTGTCTATCTGATATTTCCTCCATCTGTCATACCACAATTTTGCATGGGAAATACGTGGGTGACTGGCTCCGGATTTATCGTTGCTATGACTCTCTCTTGCGTTGCTATCAACTGGTTTTACTTCCTCATGTTGCTAGTGGTCTGTTCTTTTTGTCCTTCTAGGCTGTCGAGTGT
This sequence comes from Picea sitchensis, assembly GCA_010110895.2. Classification (NCBI taxonomy): domain Eukaryota; kingdom Viridiplantae; phylum Streptophyta; class Pinopsida; order Pinales; family Pinaceae; genus Picea; species Picea sitchensis. The sequence goes on along the minus strand of SNQJ01S0018808.1, from coordinate 5,583 downwards.
TTTCAAGGTTATTGGTGGGGGAGTAAGCTTCGTGTGCGCGAGGGGGTATGGTTTGGAGAGCGGGTGTGAGATATGGACTGTGCATCCAAGCAAGAATGTTACCTGTATGGAATGTGCATCCAATCAAGAATGTTACACAAGTGATGTACCCACAAAGCATGATTTAAGCAGGCTTTTTTGTCTTTTTAGCCGAAGTAAGACCTTCATCAGGCAGGAAAAAAATTGTCCCTTGTAGTAGATCGAATGCGCTAGTACCTTCGTCGTAGTTGTTCTCCCTCCGCGGCAGCATGAACATTTCCCATTTACACGCAAGGATTTACTATGATTTCGATAGAAATAGATTTGGGCTGGAAGTTTTGGGAAAAAACGGGGGGAAAATGAGTGTTGTATCTTCCCGGAAACCCTTCAACAAATTTACCTCTTTTTTATTTGAGCATTTGAGGGCTGCAGGATTCATTCAGGACTGTCATCCAGAGGTAAGCGACATGCTCATTTACTGAACTTGGACTCCATGAGATTTTATTGCTATGGATTGGTAGGAATGGCATTTTTGCTTTAGTTTCAGAAATGTAGTATGTTCTTTAGGTTCATTGTCGTAATGCAAATGGATGAGTTGGAGAATTTCAAGCCACAAAACAATTATCACAGACTATGTATCTGGATTCCAATGTATCTGCACAACAAAACACATGAATTGTGTATTCAGATATAGATGGGCCTGTTTACAAAGTAGAAAGGAGTAATTATGCAACAGACAATGGATATGATTTAAAAAGTGGTATTTAGGTCACTAAACCAGAGGCTCCTTTTGCCAAAAAATTGTTTGGAAGAATTGGGTTTGGTAGGTTAAGCTTAATTCAGAATCTCCCTTTTTAGCGGCTGCCAAGAAGAGGACTGTGAGGCCTAAAGGAGTCGGAGATGAGGACGGGAATAACCAGAGGAAAAATCGGAAGCAGGGGAATGGTGTGGAAGGAGTGCAGATGGCGCCTAATGCTTGGCCCTAGCAAGAAATGGTCCAGAGCTATACTGGCTCAGTCTCTCAGAGCATCGGGCATGAAGATGCATTAGCAGAGATAGCCAGTTGACCTCAGCATGGAATTCCTGCAAACAATGAAGTCCAAATGAGGTAAGTACCATGTAAATGTTTTTTCACTCGCCCAATAAATTTATTTACTATAAAACGACCATCAAAGTGAAACGTTTTCAAATTTATTTACTGTAAAACAACCATCAAAGTGAAACGTTTTGAAAGGGAAATCTTTAGTAATAAAAAGAGAACCTTCAAAAATTGTTGCAGATTAAAGAAGAAAACCTGACATGTTTAAAGAAGCAAACCTGACCTGTTGTCTTTATTTTGCAGATTAAAGAACAAGGGATACGCACATGAACGGATGAAGGGATACACAGATTAAGGGAGTATTTATGGAATGGATGATTCACTAGACTCACCACCATTGAGTGACACAAATCTTGAGACTAATCTTGCATGGTTCTCAAACTCCTCTGCTGGCACGTAACTGTAGTGAAGAACCTCACCCTAATGAAGAAGGGGAGTGAAAACATTAAATTTTTACTAACTAATGCTATCTTTGAAGATAGCATTAATTCACGTGAAGATACTTACACCTTAAAGTGGTCATCATTTATATTTTTCAAATGAAAAACTTTGCATATCTCCTCCCTATGCCTCCCTATGCCTCGGGAAGAGGCCAAATAAGAGCAAAATTTGAAAACTTACATTAAAAAATCAAACTTGAGTTTGGAAATGGCATAAAACTTTGAAAACTTTAGTTTAAAATGGTTCATACAACTTTGGTATGAGTGCACAACTAATAGACTATCTAAAAACCGTTTACTAAGAGTCCCTGCAGCCCGAAGGGCGGGGACTAATAATTAATTGATGATATCAAACTCCAATTAAATTCAATAGCTTATATAACATAAGCTAGAAGTGGCAAGGTAATTTGAATGATAGATTTGTGCCTCCGACCACATTATACGAACAACACTAGGACATGGGACATGTCACATGCGTTTACTTACGTATCGAAGTCTCCTTTCTCCACACCATACCTTCAGTTGCTCCACACATTGAAACGTTTGTGATTTGTATTCATTGTTTATACCATTCTATCTTCTTCAACACGATTATTAAGTCTAATACCAAGCTTGGTTTCCACCTCCTTTTCTTTTGCTAGAGGAATTAATCATCACTCTATTACACCCAATACATGCTTATAATATTTTTATGTAGTAATGGAGGAGGAACTAATCATCACTATGTTATCATCCTCTACATGCTTATAATATTTGTATGGAGTGATGGACGAGTAACTAATCATCAGTGTGTTATCATCCTCTACATGCTTATAATATTTTTATGCAATAATGGAGGAGGAACTAATCATCACTATGTTATCATCCTCTACATGCTTATAATATTTTTATGGAGTGATGGACGAGTAACTAATCATCAGTGTGTTATCATCCTCTGCATGCTTATAATATTTTTATGCAATAATGGAGGAGGAACTAATCATCACTATCATCCTCTACATGCTTATAATATTTTTATGGACATTATAATAAAAAATTCCAAACAAATAATCACACTTTATTTTATATTTAAAATTGGGATAGAATGTCTTGTCACACTACACAAGCTACAAAGTCTTTTTTTAAACAATCACACGTTATTTTATGTTTAACATTGATATAAAAATTTCTTATCACACTACACAAACTACAAAGTCTTTCTTTAAGAAAAAATCATAAATAAAAATATTTATATTCCACCCACATAATATTATCTTAATTTTTTTTAAGATAAATCTTCCAAATACCCACACATAAAATTAGAATATTTTAAAAGAGTCCAATGTCATCAAAATAGTGTGAAAACTACATGACATGACAATCCACAGCACTTAATTTCATTTTTATATTATTAAAAATTTTAATTTAGAAAATCTCACCGAAGATATTGGTATAAACATGGATATGGTTTTTATATGACTTCAGTTTTGTGGAAAGAAACGATTAAGGTCGACAAGACAATTGAACTCTTGGGTTGAAGATTTTGTCATAGCTCTGTAGTCCATGTCAAAGCTCTTAAAAAAGAGCCTTATTCCTCTGAATACGTGTCAAATCCATAGGAAAATGGGATTCACCCCACAAATAATCATTTTAATAGGTGATGGCCGACCAAGATCACTACTTTAGAGTTGGACATCTTGTCCTTGCATTGAATGCAACTTGAACTGCATATGGAATTGCCCATACTAGAGGTTCAGCTTTTATTAGGTGAAAGTAATCTCTTTCAATATTAGTTGCAGAATGCACCTAATCTAGGGCTGAAGGGTTTAACGTCTATATATTTGTCTCTGCACAAAGAAACGATTGAGGTTGACGAGACAATTTGTCGGATTTAGCATCTTGTTCTCTACTTGAAGTCCATACTCTGTATACCTCTGCACTCCATGGGAATGCTCTTAAAAAAGGGCGCACTGTATTTGAATATGTGTCTAAGTCCATAGGAAAATGAGTGTTCACCCCCACAAACAATACCTGTGCATTCCATGTGAAAGCTAATAAGACATGTGAGCCCAATCTTCGAAGCTGCTTTTAGGTTGGCGTGCCTCACACGGCAGAGAATCTTGTCGTTTGCTTGCACTTTACTTTCTAGTTACACATTTTGTACTTTTGACTAAAATATATCAACTTTATACAACGATTCAAATTATGATAGATATACATGTTATACAACTATTCAAATTATGATATATATTATGCTCATGTAAAAGTTTTTAAAACGATATATACATATTATTTATTAAGTTTGTACAAAATGGAAAAAATTATATATTGTATAGGAAGTTTTAAAGGATTGAAAGTCAAGATATTTACGATGTTTTTAAAAATTTTAAAAATATATTTAAAATAAATAATTTATATTTATAAAAATTATATAATGCAGAGGAGGTGTTTTCAGGGTGGAGAGTCAAGATACTTACGATGAGACTTTATTGATGAAAGATAAAGTAAAAGTAATTGGAAAGTATAGTGATGTACCTGGATTGAAGTCGGGAGGTGGAGGGAAACATATGAACCCAATTCCATATTTGCATTCCAATTGGATTTTTCTTTTAATAATCAAATACAGCGTTTCAAGTTCCATCGGTCCTTCATATGCCCCACATTTTGTTGGCGCATGACGCGGTAGAGCATCTTGTCCTTACCACTTCATATTTTTGTCGTCATTACATGTACCAGTGCCAGATCATATTTTGTCGTTTTGCACATATAAAAGGTAAAGGTTCAGCTGTTCAGGCCCACCAGCTGTATACACCATATTCACTTCACCGAGACACACGCAGATATGGATCGTTTTGGAAAACGCGTTGAAACCCGAGTCAGAGAGAGCGCCCGATACATTGTATTGGCGAGTCGGAATATAGATCACTCGAGGGTTTAATGTCTTATCACTTTATGGGTGGAGTCAATTCACGGTACAATGAGGAAAAAGTGGAGAGAATGTATATGGACTACAATTCCACAGCCATCCATTGAAGACAAGGACCGGATGCAGACAGCGTAAGAGATGTAACAATGGAAAAGTAGGTTTGAATGGGTGCAGCTCACGACCAAACACTATTATTTAATGGAAACCAATCAAGGACTGTATGCTAAACAGTTGTAGTAACAATAAAACAATTGAATGGACACCAGTGGTCTTTGGGAGTACCTTAGGGACAAGATACTCAAACTGCTAGACCCAAATATGTTGAAGGCAATGGGCGGCGGGCCGTGCCACTAAACACAAAACGCGTGGACACATGGTCGGCCACTATGCTTTTAAACACAAATCGCGTGGAAACATTTTGACCAAAGAGGCGAACGGAACATTTTGTTTAATGGGTCATTAGGTGTTTAAGCAATCATAAACTAGTGTTGTTTAACTGTTTTATGAAATGGTTTTTTTCACCGGAATTTGATGATATAAATTTACATGAATCATTATTATTTTTGTTGTTCAGAATTTAATTTTGATTGTAAAAATAAATTCAGCATGTTGAAAAATCTCCAAAACATTCGAAATATACAGATATAATCACTTAAATTAACAAATCTAACAAACAAATGTCCCCAGAAAAAATTATCATTTCATAAAATATTTAACATACAACATCATAAACCAGTAACAAGGACCTTAACGTTTAATAGATCTACAGACCACCACCCATTTTTTATTTATAAGAATGAATAGACATTCAGGATACCATTTTTTAAATATTATATATATATATATATATAATAACACATATGAATAATTAACCAATATAAATTACTATTACAATCTTATGTAGTGAAGTAAATCTAAAAGTTAAGTATTTGTGAATAATAACTGAACTTACCCTCTTACAAAATTACAAGCAACTTGCCTGCACTCTCCCCAAGAGAATTGAGGCAACTCCCTTCATACGGTTTTGAATAGTCATAACATTTGTAACATATTGGTACACAACTTAATCATATTGTTTGATTTCATCTTCGTTAATAAATTTAAATTTTCTAAATTGCTTT
>SNQJ01S0018807.1:91090-101283 GCA_010110895.2 Picea sitchensis | reverse complement strand
AGTTTAGATGTTGCATTGGTTTTGTCACCATGCAACATTGGGATCATCACCATGCTATTTCGACCTTACCTTGGTATCATCACCAGACTGGCGCATTAGCCTTGATTCCCTGAGTTAACTCCTCACTACTATCTGTTCAGTCAGTTAACTGAAGACTAGTTGACTAGTTAACTCAACTAGGTGGCAGTTCACTCCTGTAACTGCCTGAGAGACTAGACTAGGTGGAAGTTCACTCCCGTAACTGTTGGTGTGTGTCCAGATCACTCTAGACCACCGCTATGGTGCAATGGTTCTCCTCCAGTGGGCACTCATTGAGTTATACATAGTATATCATGTGTAAATTATTCATTATTCATAATTGTTAATGAGAATTCTTTCATTATTTCTCTCCTTCTTCTTCTTTCTCAAATTGTCTCTTCAAATGTGTGTATTATTGTTTATCTAGATCTATTTTGTGCAGGTTCAACACATTTACATGGTATCAAAGCCGGTGGACTGCTAAGCAAAAGCTAAACCAAAATTTGTGTTGGTACAAAAGATTGAAGACAGCGGAAAGATGGATTTCCAAAAAGAATTCATTCTTACACCTTACAACTATTTTGCATGGAAGGAGAAAATAGCCATACATCTCCAAACCAGAGGGTTGTATAGGTTAACCTTGAATACATATACAGAACCGACATCAGCCATAGAAAAATCCAAGTATTTAAATCGCATGGATGAGGCACTCAGAACAATTTGCAGTCTTATTTCTCTCGATCTCCTTTTTCATATATCTTTATGTAAGACTCCCAATGAAGCCTGGACCACCTTGGAAGGGCTCTTTGGAAAATAGGATGATATGAGGGGACACATTCTAGAGTTGGAGCTGCTCACATTGGATCCAAAAAGCTTCGATAATATCCAATATTTCTTTACAAAATTCAAGGATTTATTGTTGCAACTCAAAGCTTGTGGGGTTGATAAATCGAAGGAGGAGAAATAAATGGTTCTCACCATTCTCTCCAAGCTTGGTCTTGAATTCTCTGTATTCGTATCCACATTCCATACTGTCAAATTCGCCTCTGGAGCCACCTGGAAGATGCCTTCTCTTAAGGAATTTATCAAATTCCTAACACAAGAGCAAACCAAGCTCATCAACATGGGCACAATTAAAGGCCCAAAGGTGCATGCACTCACTGCGCATGACGACAGCCACAGATATCAGAAATCTAAAGATAAAGATAAACGAAAAGCTCATGCACATCCGAAGAAGGAAGGGTACACAAAATCCTTCACCGATGCCTCCAGATCCAAAGGGGAAAGGGAAGAAAAGGAGAGAAATGCATGTAATGCACAAAGGATTCCATTCGGAATCTGCATGCATGCAAAAAAAATAGATCTGATGTCTCAAATACTTCAACAAAACAACCTTGGAGATTGCATCCTCGAGGGTGCCAGGAAGAAGAAGCCAGAAGATATGAATCCGAAGAAAGGAAATTCTAGCCATGCCTTGATTGCCATCAACTCCTCTCCTGATGCTTGGATCATTGATTTAAGAGCATCACATCATATGGCCGCATCAAAAGCAATATATTCTTCATTGGATGCATGAAAAGGTCCTCCTATTCTGATGGGGGACAACTCTTCTTTCGATGTCACTAGCAAAGGAAGGATTGAACTCAACAATGGAAGCTTCGAGAATGTGTTGCATGTTCCCAAACATTCTATCAACCTTCTCTTCATGTATCAGAGGATGAATTTCGGCACCGAAAAGAAAGTCATATTCACTCCAAATTTTGTGGACATCTACGACATGCAAACCAACTCTAGGGTTGCTACCGGTGAGGTAAATCATCAGTCTAGATTGTATACATTTTCTGAATTCATTGAACATGATTATGCTTTACTGCTTATTCATGCTGATGAAAGTAGTAGGATATGGCACAAACGGTTTGGACATTTGAATTTCAGATACATGCAACAGCTTAGCAAGCACAAATTGGTTGATGGTCTACCAGACATCCATTTCTCCAAAGGAGTTTGAGAGGGATGTGTTCTCGGGAAACACCCTCAAGAGAAATTCGACAAGGGAAAGTCTCAAAGAGACTCCGCACCTTTAGATATGATCCACAGTGACCTTATGGGTCCCTTTCTGCATCCATCCATCAGCAAAGTGAGGTTTGTTCTCATTTTTTTTGATGATTTATCATGTTTTACTTGGATCTACTTTCTCAAGCAAAAATCTGAGGTCTTTCAACACCTCAAAGAATTCAAAGCCTTGGTTGAGACACAGTCCGGAAAGAAGATCAAAGTCCTCCGAACTGATAACGAGGGAGAGTATGTAAATCATGAGATCCATAATCTTTTCCATGAGGCATGGATTCAGTTGCAACACACAGTTCCCTATACTTCGCAGCAAAACGGAATTGTTGAGCAGAAAAACAGATCTCTAAAGCAGATGGCATCTTGCATGTTGCATGCAAAGTCACTACCACAGAGACTATGGGCCGAAGCACTTAATTGTGAAACATACATCGAAAATAGATCTCCCCATACATATTTCAAGGATAAGACCCCCTATGAGGCTTGGAGTGGCCTCAAACCAGATGTGAACCACTTTCGCATTTTCGGTTCACGTGCATGGGCCAAGATTCCCTCTAAAAAGAGGAAGGCACTTGATCCACAGAGCACTGAGTGTATTTTTGTTGGATACCTCGACGGTGTGAAGGAATATCGGTTTATTGATCTTTCCTTGGACTGGCTCATCATTGAGCGTGGTGTCCAATTTGAGGAAAGTGTCTTGCATGTACCTCAACAGCCGCATGCAGACACCTTCACTCTTCCACCTGTTCGAGATGATGAGCATGCACATGCAGACTCTTCTTCAGATGAGAGTTCTGATTCAGATGACTCAGATGATTTAGATTCAGAGTCAGTACAGTCTGATGCAAAGTCAGAGCATCCAGATGCAAGCCAGATCAGAGGCCCAAGTGGGCACAGACTATTCTTCAGGTTGCAGGGGATCTCGTTGGTGATCCAACCGATACTAGGAAGACTCGATCTGATTTCGAGGAGCCTCCTGTTGCACTCACTGCCACTGAACCATTGCCTTCCAGGCATCTTTTCTTGGTTCAGTCTTCAGATCCACAATCTTATGGCAAGGCTGCTGGAAATCCCTTTTGGGAATCCGCCATGCAAGAGGAGTACAACTCCCTCCTCGAGAACCAGTCTTGGGATCTGGTTCCCCTTCCTTCTGGGAGGAAACTTGTCAGATGCAGATAGGTCTACAGGACCAAGAGCGCAGCGGATAGATAGATCAGTAGATACAAAGCCAGGCTTGTCGCCAAAGGATTTCAGTAGGTTCATGGTATTGACTATGATGAGACCTTCGCTCCAGTAGCGAAAATGGATTCCATAAGATTGGCACTTTCCATTGCGGCAACCAAAGGATGGGAAGTCCATCAGATGGACATGAAGAATGCATTTCTTCATGGTGATCTCTCTGAGGAGATTTACATGGAGCAACCCTAGGGATTTATGCAGGACTCGTCTTTGGTCTGTCAATTGAAGAAGTCACTTTATGGCCTCAAGCAGGCTCCGAGGGCATGGTATGCCAAGATGGATTCCTACCTATTGTCACATAACTTTGTACGTTGTAAATCATACCCGAATGTCTACATGCTCAGGACGACTGATTCACTTCTACTTTTAGTTTTGTATGTTGATGATTTGTTGATCACCGAGTGCTCAACTTCAGCGATTGTTGTAGTCAAGAGGATTCTACATGACATGTTTTTTTATGACGGACATGGGTTCGCTACACTTCTTCCTTGGACTCAATATCATTAAGGATGCATCAAGCATCAAACTGTCTCAGGCCAAGTATGCATGAGATCTCCTTGAGAGATTTCACATGATAGACTACAAGTCTGCTCCGACTCCTTCCCTATCAGGAGTCAAACTTGAGGATGGCGGGGAGACTCCACTAGTTGAAAACACACTGTATAGACAACTAGTGGGGATCTTGTTGTATATCACACACTCCAGACTATACCTCTCATATGCAATTGGCATAGTTTCCAGGTTCATGCAGGAGCCGCATGAGCTACATTGGAAAGCTGCAAAGCATATCCTTCGATACGTACAAGGCACCATCACCTTTGGGATTCATTATGGAACAGACTTTACATTAGATCTCATCAGGTTTACTGATTCTGACTGGGTTGGCGATAGCACCGATCACAAGTCCACATCTGGTTACTCACTCAATCTTGGTTTTGGGCCTATCTGTTGGTCGAACAAGAAGCAAGTTTCCATTTCTCTATCTTCAATCGAGGCGGAGTACAGAGGGGTAGTTAACATAACCATTCAGGTTATGTGGCTGCAACATTTTCTCACTGAGTTGGGCATTAAGTTTCATCGGTCGATCGTCATCTGGTGTGACAACCAAAGCACTCTGAAGTTCTGCAGAGATCCATTTTAGAGGCAGTGGACGAAGCACATCGAGATCCACATGCACTACATCTGAGACTTAGTACACGAGGGGATCATTGACTTACAGTTCTGTCCTTCTGCATAATAGATGGCCGACATCTTCACCAAGAACTTCATTGAGCAAAAGTTTCATTCTCTGCAAAGTCGTCTTGGAGTGAAGGACACAGTTGCCTAGCAATTGTAGTTATTCTTCTTACATACATTGTACCTTGAGGGGGGAGGGGGGGTGTTTCCCATGAGGTTTTCCCTCTTTCCTCACTTTATTTCAGTGTATATTTTGTATTTGGGTACCTGACATGGCCTCGTTGCCGGGACCCATTCTTTATTTTCACCATAGTGATGTTCAGGGGGGGTGTTGGAGTTACTTCACACACACCTATGATTTCTTTTTCCTAAGGTTTTTCCTTGTTTATTAGTCATTATCCAATCTACTATATTTTAGGGGAGAATATTCTCTTTCAGTTGACACTTCAGTTTGACTAGTTGTGTTGAGTTTAAGTGCTGCATTGGTTTTGTCACCATGCAACATTAGGATCATAACCATGCTAATTCGACCTTGCCTTGGTATCATCACCAGACTGGAGCAATAGCTTTGATTTCCTGAGTTAACTCCTCACTACTCTCTGTTAAGTCAGTTAACTGAAGACCGGTTGACTAGTTAACTCAACGAGGTGGCAGTTCACTCCCGTAACTACCTGAGAGACTAGACTAGGTGGTAGTTCAGTCCTGTAAATGCTAGTGTGTGTCCATATCACTCTAGACCACCACTATGGTGCATTGGTTCTCCTCCAGTGCCCACTCATTGAGTTATACATAGTATATAATGTGTAAATTATTCATTATTCATAACAGTTAATGAGAATCCTTTCATTCTTTCTCTCCTTCTTATTCTTTCTCAAATTCTCTCTTCAAATGTGTGTAGGTTCAACACATTTACACCTTATGCTTACCTTGTCTCTTCATTTTCTTATATTTTCACTTCCTATTGTACTTGTGAATAAATAAGGGATTTCCCCTCTTGCATGAGTTGTTTTGCACATGAGTGTAGCATGCATATTCTTTCAGATATTTATACCTCCATGGATGTTAGTGAGTATTGAATAAGCTTTGTATTTATGGATTCATTGTTTATTGTACCAATCAACAATTAATTTTAATCATTTATTTTGATGCTATAACATATTTACTCTATGTTATAACTGTGACATCCACTCTATTTTCCAAAATCCATATCTCTAGAATCAAATCCTTCTATCCCTATTGCATGCCCTTGATAATGAGGTCTATATAGATGAATATTTCTAGTTTATTAACATGTGACACTTATGACTACCTTCCTTGAGGCTAGACGAAAAGACCTCATGTGGATAAAGAGATTGTAGATATTGGAGCAAGACATCACATCAAGATGCTTCTTAATGGAACCCTTAAGAGATAGAGTAATGAGACATGCCATCAATTTTCTCAAATTCTACAATGAATCCCCGATGTTGAAGTGAATCTTATTCAAACACATATTCTTTTGAAGTAATCCAACCCTTGAAAAAATGGAGGGAATTCAAGGTACAAGGAAACTTTAGTATTCCTTAATTTGAAGGGAAGATAGATGTAGAACCCTTAGAAAATTGGTTGCATGGATCCACTACAACAAGAAGGAAGGGGCCACCTAATATACTAAAAATGATGAGGGGGTTGAAATATTGAAATGGTGCAATACATGGCAAAGAGAGGCCACAATATTGAGATCCTTCGTTTAAAGGTTTGTTTAGCGCATATATGCTAGACCATGCCTAATTAATTCAGGGATAGATTGTCGAGCAAGCCATGGTGGATATAATTTGACACTAAAAATAGATAATTTAGTATGTACAAATATTGGGCATGACCTAAGGACTCATGTAACCCATTAAAAGATTTTGGATGTTCTTCAAAGACATTTGGGATGGTTGGGACCTTTTAGACGATTTTATGTGAGTGCGGGTATATTTGTACAGTTTTGGGTCTTAGAGTTCCAGGGATGGTTTGGGCCCTTATAAACATTTTTTAGGGGCAAGACCAACTAGTTCCATGGCCTTCTATATTAGAGTTTTGTATTTCTTTTCAACATCTTTCCAATGGTTCAAAGCATATTGCAACTAAAGTTTGTAGGTGAAATTTATAGCCTTGGGAAATTGACTATTTGTTTTACACCTCAATTCTCCTAACTCTTAGCCTTATGCCTACCTTGTCTCTTCATTTTCTTATATTTTCACTTTCTATTGTACTTGTGAATAAAAAAGGGCTTTCCCCTCTTGCGTGAGGTGTTTTGCACATGAGCACATCATGCATATCCTTTCAGAGATTGATACTCCCATAGATGTTTTTGATTATTGATGATCTTGATTGGATCGTTATATTATTTGTCATCTATCTCGCTACTTTTTGGGTGGAAAAAATTGGAGGAATCAACTTGTAGGGCCATTTTGGCGGCTGGTTCAAATTTGGAAATTTGGGTCCAAACAATAGTAAAAAATATTCCGGACCCATTTTGAGGCATCAAACAACCTTTTCTACATGTCGATACCTTTCGAACAACACATAGCATTCTTCAATCGGAGTTCATATGAGAAATTTATGCCTCCCACAAGTTGACCTACCATATTGATCACCATGGTGCTAGTGGATGCCACGTCAACCTCCATTACTTAGACATGTGGGGCTAGACACATAGTGGATTTCTAATAAAATTCTATATGGTCCAAAACCTTATCGCAATTGAAGGTTGAGAAATTCAAAAACCTATCCCTAGATGGCTATCGGGCTATGTTAAATACCAGGCCACTAAGAGGAGAAGGGATTCCATTATTTTTCATTGTATCTTGTTCCATAGCTGAGAAAAACATCTGAGAGTGGTATTCTGTGAGCATAACAGAGGAGGAGAGAATATGTAGCAGCTATACAGGTCACAGGTCAAAGGAAACTCCACAGAGAGTGCCTCTTTCTTTGTTCTTGCATCATTTCTTTATCAGAGAAAAGAGAGCAGAGAAACCTCACCTTCTAGCTGGGTTTTCTCCCGTATTGGGTTTCCGAGGTCATATCTTGTGTTTATTTATGGAAGGTGTGAATGTGTATTATTGTTCTCTATTTTTCTTCCTTTTATCTATTTTATTAGTAACTAAATATTATGGATATGATGCAAACCCCCACCACCTCCTGGGGCTTGCGTGACCTCCCGTTCTAGGATTGTTCACATAGGAGATGAATCAGCTCTCGGATCCATGCTGGATCCCCTCTTAATGTACACATGCCCTTTAAATTCTTGTGCAGTTCCAACTTGACCTACGAGCACCTTCTCAAATACCCCTTCTCATTTAGAATCAAATTCGGGCTCTAGCCCCCTTGTTTCGACGAAAATCACATGTGACCGTGGGATTAAACCTAGGCGCCTAGCTGACGGGTGCTAATTCAACTCTCCAAATCTTTGGGCTTCGGGATTTCATCCTTCAACACCTTCTGAAACCTCCAAAATTAATAATTTTGAACTTATAGATCGGACGACTAACGTCTGCCTCATATTGACGATCAACACTTACTTCGGACTTCGGGCTTTGGGGTTTTTCACACCTCAAAACCCACTTTATTCTGAATTTCCGAACACTTGAATATTTGAATGGCTTAGGGATCTACGGTCTCGCTCCATTCTATATCTACGGTCTATAATTAATCCGAGCTCCAGGACTTTGGAGCTTTCCACACCTTAACCACTGCTTCTCCTTAAATCACCGAACATGTGAATTTACAGAGGGCTCATAGATCAATGGCCCACACCACCCCCAATAGCCTATGGTTGTGATTGACTTCAGAACTCCGGGCTTCGAGAGTTCTTACTACTGATCAACACCAAACCTCCAGACATCCCAATACCAAACTGACGAAGGGTCTTGATCAACAGTCCATGCATCCTCACCAACATATGGTCCAGATGGACTCCAGGCTTCAGGCCTTCGGTAATTTCTAACCCAAAGAAAATCACATCCAAACTCCTTCAGAGTGCCAAGTCTCTGAACACACAATCTATCGGCACGTACACCCTACACCAATGGTCAAGATTTGCTCCGGGCTTCGGAGCTTTGGGATTTTCTTCCCTTTACACTACAACAACATAGTTCTCTTGGTTTATTGGACTCTCGCACCACTAGAAATCTGCTGACACATGTCTCCCCCGTCTGCCAACGGTCTAGATTAATTTCAAAATTTGGGGAATTTGCTTCCTCCATAACACACACCTAAAAACTGTCGAAGCAACGAAGTCCGAAGGACTTAAATGGTTATATTCCATGATAATTACCTTGATCCAACTGTTGTTGATCCTTGCACTCAGATCCGACTGATGGGATATGTTCTCCTTTCCTGCGCCTCCTCCTCCCGTCTAGGACTTAATCCAACGACCCAGATTGAATCTTACAACCAATCTAATGACTATTGTAGCTCCTCCTCTGCTGCAACTTTACTTTCCTTATGACGAAGGATTTATTCCATTCTCAAAGGCTTGGCCTTTGAATCTTCTCCTCTGTAGGGATGACTCCTTGGCCTCTAGTTGCGGTTTGGAAAATGCTAGTCCTTTTGAGCTTGTTCAACACTTCGGATGAAGTGTGAACGCACACTTGCGATTCTCCTGTAGTCTGGGACTTAGACTATTTTTTCCTTCTACACTCCTTGCCCAGGCACTGCACACACCTTCACTATCTCTCATGAGATTATAATTCCTTGAACTAAAAAGGGGCTCAGCCCTTGTTCTTTCAACAACTTCTCGTTCCCTCCTGGAACTCTGTGCTCTTTCTCCTAATATTTTGAACACTATCAAAGTGTTCCTTCAACACTCTCTTGCCTGTCTTCGCTCTTCCTTCTAATCTTCACCAAAACTTTAGCAATGTGTTGGCTTGTGCACTCCTCACACCTATATCCTAAGTGTTGGACTTGAAAGAATCACCTGCGCACACCTTGTGATTTTTCTGTGTAGACTTGTACTAGTCCTTTTGAGCTCAAGACTTGTGGTGTGACCACTTGGCAACCTTTTCACAGAACTCCTGAACGAGTTCTCATGCACTCCTTGTGTTGGCTCTCTGTTAAGAACCAAATATCAATATAGCATAGAAAAACCTCAGAAAAAGTACTCAATGCCTTGAAAAAGAGATAATTTCAGATAATAAGCCTCTTCGAGGGGGCAACCTCCTTTTACTCCACTTAATTGTTCAAGTACAAGATGATTCAAAATGAAAATGTCTCCTTGGTATGTATAGGAGACTAGGAGGCATAATTACAACTAATGGCCTAAAGCCGACATAAATAAAATTACATTACTAATATAATATGCCCCAATTAAGGGGTAATGAGCCAATATTAGGGCTTAACATGCCCCTCCCCTTGAGAAAAATGTTGTCCAAAACGCTTGAGTAACTTTGGATGCTTCTGTATAGAAGACTCATCTTCCCAAGTGGAATCTTCATCCGGTTGTTTCCTCCATTTAATGAGATACTCTGAAATGGATCTATTCCTCAACTGGAAAATTCTTGTGTCAGTGATGGCTTCAGGCTCCAATATGATTTGTCCTTCCTTGTCAAGTTCTGGAAATATACTTTGAACTGGGATCTTGTCGCCTATAACCTTCTTTAAGCATGAAACATGGAAAACTGGGTGTACTCGTGAAGATGCAGGCAACTCCAATTTGTATGCCATAG
>SNQJ01S0018807.1:71968-87982 GCA_010110895.2 Picea sitchensis | reverse complement strand
TTAAAGTTCCTATGAATACATCAATCAGGTGTTGATCTGGAATATCGGTTACCTTTATATTAAATCTTTGGAAGTTCTCAATGTGCTCGGTAACTGAACCCTTTTGCTTGAGATTTATTAATTGGCTAAAGAAGGTATTGCTCATTGTATCCTCATAGTGTGCTATCATTTCTTTCCTGAAAATTGTCAAAGTGACGAGTGATTTGTGAGAACAAAGCCATCGATACCATAGAAATTGATTAGGTTCTAAATATAAAGAAGCAATTCGTACCTTTTGTGTATGTGGCACATTATGGAGGTCAAAGAATTGCTCCATCTGAAGTATCCATGTGATTGGGTCCTTGCCATTAAACTTCCTCATATCAATCTTAGGAACATGGTTGGTCTTCAAACCAAAGTTGGAGTTTCTTCAGTCTTGATTCACCTTCGTTGTGTCCTCATCATGAATTTCATGGGATGCATTTTCACTTTCAGGTGTCTTCTCTGTTACGATTTTTTTCAATACTTCCATGATCTCCCCTTTTAAACCATCCATCTTAGTATCCAACATGGCTTCCATTGAATCCATTTTCTTTTGTAGTTCATTTATGTCCCTACGCATTTCTTCACCTTCATGAAGAGTCCAAGTAGGATTTTCTGGAGGCTTATTTGGTGTATAAGTTCCCTTTTTTGGTGGCATGTTGGTCAAGTATCACATTTGAACCTTGATTTTGAGGTGGTTATGCTAGACAATATTTCTTCTGTTGTATCTCCCAAGTTTCGGCCCTTCTGGGTATGAAAATTTCTTTTATGTAGTTCTCTGATATTTCTTCTCTACAATGCCACATTTCTGATTAAAATTGGATGTGCCAAGTGGAATTTACGGTAATTTCCCCACAACTTGCCAATTTTTGGCATTTCCAGGAGATCTCACTTGTATAGCGTGCCTCGCACAAAATAATTGATATAAAATTATGAAACTCACACAAACAATACTACAGACTGTCCACGATCCAATGAAACCAGTCCCACTCAATTTAGATACTCTAGAAAGAAGTTATGATTGTTTTACCTAGAACACCTTCTTGAGACTAGTCAATAGGACTAGTCAGATACCCTATCTTACATAGGGTGTATCTAAAAATTTAAGATGACCCAGAAGCTGCACCTTTTACCATAGATACCTTACTAATTTTTGTAGATAGCCTCTGGAGTTCGGGGTCTGAAACGTTACAGAAAATCTTTTATAGCTAAATTTCCGCAATGACTCAGTTCAGGATGATTCCAGAACCCTATCTTTTACAGGTTGTATCTCCGAAAGTATAAGGCCTCAGGAGCTGAATTTTGAACCCAACGTACCTTGATCCATCTACTAAATATCATCCAAGACGTTCCTTTTGAAACGTTGTAGAAAACAATTTATTGGGAAAATTACAAGGTGTCTCAGATGTAGCAGAGAAACCCCAAGACCTTGAGCTCTGATATCATATGTAAAGAACCAAATATCAATATAGCATAGAAAAACCTCAGAAAAAGTACTCAACGCCTTGAAAAAGAGATAATTTCAGATAATAATCCTCTTCGAGGGGGCAAACTCCTTTTACCCCACTTAATTGTTCAAGTACAAGATGATTCAAAATGAAAATGTCTCCTTGGTATATATAGGAGACTAGGAGGTATAATTACAACTAATGGCCTAAAGTCGACATAAATAAAATAAAATTACTAATATAGCATGCCCCAATTAAGGGGTAATGAGCCAATATTAGGGCTTAACACTCTCAAAGTCTTCATTAACCATGATGTGTACTTCTTGCACTATCCCTTCTAAGATTGTGACTTGTTTTGGTGTGCCCCCCTGACACGCTATTCACAAAAATCCTAACTGAGTTATCGCGCACTCCTTGCGTTGACCTTTTAGAGTTTTCTAACAACTCTAATGTGCACTCCTTGAACTGTCGTGAGAGCCCAAAATACTCAGAAAACTATAGACAAAGAATTCTATCTATTCCTACAAAGGGAATATACATGAACTAACAACATTCATAAACATACACAGTAAAAATTCAGAAAGTAAACATTCATCACATAGATAAACACACACACACATAATCATATGGAGGGAAATCTTCTTTTTGTATTAAATCTGAATGCTCTTTACAATGTGTACAAGATTGGACTTCAAGAGAGTATTAGTTATTTCACTCAACAACTACTCATTAACAATATTTCTTCAACAACACCCTCATGGGTATACATTACATACATTTATACATGAGGGGGGATTCTCGAGAGTTCCCTCTAGATTATTCTAGTGCTTCCACATCTAATTAAATGCCTCCCTATCACTAAGCCACTATAGTAAATATTCATTTACATCTTCAGATCTGAGGCGATGCTCAAGATCTGTCCAACTACGACCCATTAAAGGTGATTTACATTTATTCTTATAAAATACAAAGGTTTGGATTTCTTTGAGCCTTACGAACTTAATTACATTATATTTTATATTTAAACCCAAAACGAAAAGGTTGACGCTTCTCTCTCCTTGGGATCCACTCCCTCCTAGTGCGTTGATGCGCTGGCTGCTGACGCGCTGATGAGTTAGAGAGATGCTCTTGCATCAGGATATCTAAAGGAATATCCAATGGAGTTGGAGAGATGCTCATGCATCAATATTTTATTATATTTGTTGTGATGAATTGTTCTAATGGAATATCCACGAAAGTTTATAGATCAATTGAAAAAGATTTGTATTTATGGATTCATTCTTTATGTTAAAAATCAACAATTAATTTTAGTCATTTATTTCGATTCTATAACATATTTAGTTTATGTTATAAGTGTGAAATCTATTGTATTTTCCCAAATTCATATCTTTGGAATCAAAGCCTTCTATTCCTAGTGCATTCCCTTGTGAACAAGGTTCATATAGATGAATATTTCTCGTTTATTAGCATGTCACACTTGTGACTACCTTCCTTGAGGATAGACCAAAAGACCTCATGTGGATAAAGAGAATTCATAGGTTGGAGAAAGGAATCACATCAATATGCTTCTTAATGGAACCCTTAAGAGATAGAGTAATGAGACGTGTCATCAATTTTCTCAAATTTAACAATGAATCCCCATCGTTGCAAGTGAATCTTAATTAAACACATATTCTTTTGAAGTAAGCCAACCCTTGAAAAAATGGAGGGAATTCAAGGTACAAGGAAACTTTAATATTCCCCAATATGAAGTTAATATAGATGTATAACCCTTAGAAAATTGGCTTAATCGAACAAAAGGGTTCTTCTCCATGAATAGTTTTTTAGATAAATAAAATATTACATTTTCTTTTCTGAATTTAGAACCCATGCCAAACATGGGAAAAATAACTAAACTATTCATAGGTTTTAGAGAACTAATAAGGAAGCTCCCTATTCAATTAGTATGAATAACCCTAATGCTGGAATTTTTTTGATTCCCCTAAGGAGGAATACCTCCATATGAGAATCTATGATGATCATTACAACAAGTGAAAATAGCTCACAAAACCTTGCATCACATATATGAGAGGCACACGATCATAAAATATAGTAATGAATTACATAGGAACATCAAGACTGC
Organism: Picea sitchensis; assembly: GCA_010110895.2. Classification (NCBI taxonomy): domain Eukaryota; kingdom Viridiplantae; phylum Streptophyta; class Pinopsida; order Pinales; family Pinaceae; genus Picea; species Picea sitchensis. Next base: position 84,391 of record SNQJ01S0018807.1, on the reverse strand, counting down.
GATGGAATTGCTAGATATCTAATCACTAGGAGTCACTGTAACACCATGTTTCCCCCAGCTTGTAAATATAACTATAAATGGCCAAGAGACTATGGAAAACTTTAATTGTGTGAATATTGATTCGATGGAACTTTGTTTGAAAGGTAAACAAAGGTGAACCTAATTAATTACTAATAAAATTGACAAGTGTTGCGTGACTGCTAGAGGTGGGGGTGTAATTGGAAAGACCACGAATGCTACACGAAGAGAGGGTGAAGGGGACCAGGAATGGTTGCGTTAACCTTCACCAAACCAGTCCTTACTGTATTTAATTGCTCAAGACTAGAACCATCCTCTGACCCAGATATGAATTATAGTCAGGTTGGTGGGTGGGAAGACCTCCTCAAGAGTTAATGAGGGGATGGGGCATAACACTCATCCATAAGGCTTCCAGACCTGACTGCGGACTGAGAATTCAAGCCACACACGACATTTCTGAAAGAGGTGAGAAAGGAAGGTGTGGCGGGTAGAGGAAAAACACGTTTGCGAAGAGAGCAGAGACGGGAAGTGAATCTCAGGGATTCAAGGAAGATTAAAAAAATAAGTGTCCTGGATACAGGAAATGGAATAGAAGGTTTTGATACAAGATCATAGACGAGTCTAGTCCTCCTTTCTTGGTATCGTGTAAACCATTGCCAGGATCTTGTGGGAAGAGGAGAGTAACCTCTATCCCTACTTTGGCTGAGTGAGAAGAAAAGGTTGTGTTACAGAGCATCGTGGTCTAGCTCGGGGGTGGCTAGTGGTAAATCCGTTTGGAGTGACTGAGCCTACAGGTGGGTGGAAATGGGAACCCCTTCTAGTAGTCACTTCACATTGTCTGGTTCTGATAAGTCTTTTCCCTGCTTTAATTGTTGAATTAGAACGATGAATGATTACTTGGTTATATAAATATATTTAGATGCATTTGTAAACGTTTTCTTTGTGAAATGGCTATGATATGCGTATGCTTCCATATCCTTATGAATTCACACTTTCCACTGATAGACTGTATGCCTAGCCTAACTCCGAAGGATTTTCGGGGTGTGAGATGTTAAACAGTCAAGATAGGAGGCATTGTGTCGACATATAACCACCTGTCTGAAGAGGATATCTCTCTCTCAGACCCCCTTGTTGGGTGAATTTTTAGACCCAAGTCCATAACCCGCCCAGGGTAAAGCTTAGGAAAATGGTCATGTGAAGGCAACGAAAGGGAAGATTTTTCTTGGTCTGTAAGTCGGACGAACGAGATCTGTTCGGAGGGAACCCATGGTTGACATGACCATTGGTTGTGGGAAGGAGTGCCAGAGTTAACCCTAGATTTTGGAGTTCACGCATCAGGAGATCCGAGTGTTAGCACGACCTAGTCTTCCAAAACCCGAAGTCACGAAGTGACCTGGACCGTGGATCTATGGATCCTTCAGGATCCACCTCAACCGTTAGATCTATGAGTTTGGAGTTCACGAATCAGGAGAGTCACATGTTAGCGTGACCTAGTCTTCTGAAACCCGAAGTCACGAAGTGACCTGAACCGTGGATATATGGATCCTTCGGGATCCACCTCAACCATCCGATCTATGAGTTTAGATTTCATGCATCAAGAGAGTCGTGTGTTAGCACGACCTAGTCTTCCGAAACCCGAAGTCATGAAATGACCTAGATCGTGGATCGATGGATCCTTCGGGATCCACCTAAACCGTCAGATCTATGAGTTCGTAGTTCGCACATCAAGAGAGTTGCGTGTTGGGACGACCTAGTACTCTGAAACCCGAAGTCGTGAAGTGAATTGGACCGTGGATCTAGGGATCCCACAGGACTCCCCTCGGCCGTCCGATCCATGAATTCGGAGTTTGGGAGGTTCGCAAGTGAAAGCGGCCACGAACTTCGAAACGCCGTAACTTCCACCAGCGAGTGAGTTAGACGAGGATTATGCCAGATGTTGGAAGGTTTGTTGACTGGATCTCTCTTCTCAGGCTAGGACCCTAGAGAGGGTATGATTTGGGATGAAATCCCCCTAGATGTCGCATGATTCTTAGCTATTGAACGTCGAGGAACTTTGGGAAGTCGTAAGATATAAAGCAAGGGTTGGATTAACACCTGGTAGGAGTCGTTAGAAAGCTACGGGTAAGAGGAAGAGGATAAATCATTTCGGTGAGATGATTCGAGACATGATAATTAAGGAGAAAACAAAATTATGACACCTCACCCCTTGAAAGAGTATTTAGGGGTTGGGTGTGTTACAAATTGGTATCCGAGCATGGTTACAACAGTTGGCCTGCTTGGGCTCATGGACAAGTTGCATAGAAACCACATTAAAGGGAGACATCTTACCTTATTCCCTTCCTAAATTTTTTGGTTAAGCCCTTATTATAGAAAAGAATGACAACTTACTGCTGTGTGTGTATGTAGTTAATAAATATGAATTATGTGATGGTTATGAACTGATAGAATGTTATCTAACAACAAGTATTTTGTCTGCACTCAAGCGGTCTAACAACCGCGGGAAACTGCAATCGTATAGAATGGTGATGCGCCACGAAGTGGGGGATGGCTCCCACAATAGAGATGAAGAGTATGATGAGAGGAGGGCGGTAGAGACCCCTTCAGATTTGGCTGAGACTGTGAGGAGTCTCATGGTCGAATTACAAAGCTGCAAGGCCGACAACGAGAGATTGATAAAAGAGAAAGAGAATCAAATGAAAATTAATGTAGTCTTGTTGTAGAGTTTATCCGGCATACAAAGACAACTTCAATAGGGACCTGACACCAGTCATGTGGACCGATGAAAGACAAAGAGGATTCAAAGTCCACCTAAGATACGAAAACGTGGTCCTTTAAATGGCCACACTGGGAGGAGTACCTCGAGGAAGGTACAACCTGGAGACAAGGGACAAGCGTCAGATGAATCCTTTGGAAAGGAAACTAGTGACTCAAAAGGATCTTCTAGTAGTATAACTAGTTCACATTCTCAAAGAAAATGGAAGAAACGAAAGAATTCCAAAAGTCATAATCTCGAAGAATTTAGGAAGGCAAAACCACCCTCTTTCGACGGTGAGATTAAGAAAGGAGAGGAGGTGGAGGCCTGGTTTCTTGGACTAAAGAAGTATTTCGGAGTCCATGATTTCTTTGAAAACTTGAAGGCCCGAGTAGCCATTTTCAACCTGAATGGAAAGGCTTCCATTTGGTGGGAATAACTTAAGAATGTGAAAGGGATTCATGAAGAGGACCTATCTTGGGAACGATTTGAGAAAAACTTCAGGAAGAAGTATCTGTCAGAAAAATATTTCGACGACAAGACTAAAGAGTTATATGAACTCAAGCTGGGACAAATCACCATAGAGGAATATGTCAACAGATTCCTTGAGTTGCTGAGGTATGTAATCTACATGAAATAAAAAAAGGAAAAGATGCAACGATTCATCAGTGGGTTACCTAAGACCTACCAGAACATAATTGAGTTTGATGAGCCAAAGACCCTAGAAGACACTATCTGGAAGGCGAGATATTTTTATGAATAGTTTTAGCCTTAGACAGAACCTCGCAAGGGCTGGAAGGAGAAGAATAGTTCGAAGTTCCAGAAAAAGGGGTTTAAATCCCCAAGATTTAAAAACTATAAGAAGGATTCAAGGATGAGATTTCCTACCCGAAGCGTACGCCATCAAAATTTCCCCTCCCAGAGTGGGAATAAACATTTTGGATCAAACCTAGGAAAGACTGATAACCCAGAGAAAGAACCCTTGAAATGTTGGGGTTGTGGATAAGAATATCTACTGAGGGACTTTCCACACAGACAACAGAACAATGGGATAATTTACAATGTCCAAGAAGCTACCATCATCAATGACGTGGCCAGGAGTATGCCACGAATTTATGCAACCGTGGATAATAAACAAGCCGACCACCAAGCTTAAGTGGTGGAGATGGAAGGTATGATCGCCAACGATCTAGTATATATTTTAATTGACCCTCGTTCTAATTTGAGTTATGTGGCCCCTCTGTTGAGCTCCAGTTTTGTCATATTTTCTGCCATACAAATACACTTATCATTATACCTTCTCCCCACATTTTGTCACTAATATATCCCTAATTACACCATAAACCTCCATTATCTCTTGTTATTCATCCTATGTGGTTAATACACAATTTTCCATATTTTTAGTGATTAAAAGGATGATTATACAATAGTTTTTTCAATGATGGTTTAATCCTATTTTTCTATGTCCAAGAAGCATGTTTTGTACTGTTTAGGTTCTAGTATATGCATTGTCCATGTTCCAGTACCTGTATTGTTCTTGTTCAGGTACTCGCATTACAAGTCATCTGATACTCCAAGTCATATGGTACCAGAAGGTTCTACATTCATCTAGTACCCACACTCCGTTTCATCCAATACTCTGCAGTGATCCGGTAATACCTTTGCGTTCATCTGGTACCAGCTCTCTGCCTCTTCCGGTACCAACTTCATCTGGTACCAGATTGCGCCTATTCCGATACTAGCTCCATATAGTATTACCATCGCGTTGGTATGGTACCCATAGTCATGACTATGTTCATATGGTACTAAACCCCTGGCTACAAGATTCTGGTACTAATTGTTCTAATCCGGTACTAGAAATAATTCGAAATTTTGGAAAGCTTCTAGAGGAAAATTGGGTACATGGGTTTTGTCCAGAGCCATGTTTACATGCCGAAACATGAGGCAAAATTCACCCATATCACACATATGGACCTCTAGCTCAGGGGGGAATGATTCTGCTAAAATTATTGAAAAACTCAAACTGCCAACTTGCGCCTCGATTTCTGTGCAGATGGCATTAGATCTAGAAATGATACGAAATGGGTTTTGTCTAGAATATGGAAAATTGAGTAACACATGGGTAGTATTTCAAAATTAGAATTGCTTTGGAAGATATGGGTGGGGGAATAACTTGAAGCTGCCCAAATTGCAATAAAACCCAAATTTTTGAGGATTTTATCTAAAATTGTAAATTTGAAATCTGAGCATTGGGATTCGGTCCCATCTACTTCTCAATGATTTTTCATGTATAAATAAGCCTCATAGGGCTATGAGAAATCCAATAATCATTATGGGAATTGTTTTGTAATGGATGTTAAGGTGTCATCATGACAATGTCAAGATTGTAAGAGAGTTGTAATTTTCTGAGTTTGATGGAATAAAGAATTGGTGTTTTGTGCATTCAAGGGGACTAACATCTTTTTGGAAGAAAATCACTTGTTGGGTAGGGCCCCTCAACTTGGTAAGAATGCTGCCCTTTGTATCTTAACTAGTTAGCATTTCATTTATGTATTTTTATTTTATTGTTCAATTTGTTTAAAGGTTAGAATTTCATTTATAGTTTGGAGTGTGTGGTTTGAATCTTAATTTTAGTTTTTCAAATGTTATGTTAATTAGAATTAATATTGTAAAACTCCCAATTGAATACATTATCACATTGAGTTTTGAGTTTATTTAGCATTCTCTCTTATCACATTTCCGTGCTCATATTCCTGTGTATTCTTCCTATGCTCTGCTTTTATGTTGAATAGACCATGGAAAGTCCCTCATTGCATTTATCTCCTTCATCATTGATTTTCCATCCAATTCTCCCATCAAATCTACCATTCAAATCACCCATTAGTTTCTCACTGTCCAAAACATTATAAAACAGAGTATGTTAAAATATTTTTTTTTGCATCCACTTATAAAAGAAAACACCAAAACAAAGTTGTTTTATTTGTTGCATATACATAACTTTTCTCTTCCATATTTTCTCTTTTTCCTTCAACACGATTTTCCCATTGATTGCAGATTTAATCATGCAATATAATTAGTTATTGCAAGAGCAGATCGACCCCTCTGTTTACCTCACTCTCTATGCGTGGAATCAATGCCCAATCACACTGCAATTACATTTCATGAAAAATAATTGTCCTCTCTTTATCTAATCATTCCTTGATTGATGAATGCACATTAAATTACACAACTTCATTGATTGTTCACACAAGGAACTTGCCCCGCTCTAAACTTATTCAACACACTAACTTTTTTTTAATTGTCTATGCTTTAAATATAGATCTTTTGTCAATTGCAGAAGTTCATATTCTTCTCAATTACTCTTTGATTCTTGTGCTTTACATTGAAGCTATCAATCTACAAAGAGTACCTATCCTTCTTTTCCCCTTTTGATTTCATATATGACTAAGCATTTTTTATAAGAATTCTGTTTTTAGCTTCTTTTACAGAGTTGATATTTCTTTCCATTGTATAAACATTCCATTTATATTTCTGCATTGTCATTCTTTCCCATTCCTTTTCATTTCTTTCCATGCTTGCTCATTGTGACTGATGCACTTGATTGTGGAAATATCTTGATTTTAGATTGCATATAGTGTTTAATTCTAGTTTGATTGATTGCTTTTAAATTCATCTTGCCTCTTCCTATAGTTTGAGTGGTTTTCTTTGTGTGTTTTAAGTTCGGTTCTTGCATTCACATTTCATTTCATTCACATAGTTTGAAATAAGTTCTATTTTCTATTTGTTTGATTTCCTTTCGTTAGTTTTCTTTCATTATGATTTGGATTTCCTATTTGTTTATTTCTTGTCATTTGATTTGATTTCCGTTTGTTTGTTTCTTTTATTTCATTTAAGTGTGGATCACTATAGGAAATAATCATTGAAGGACAAAGAACTTAAGTAAGCTACCCACGACTAATCACACGAACATCACCTAGAGTGAATGAAAGACTGTGATCTAAAACTTTATAGCACTAAGTTATTCCTACGTCCCAGTGATGAATCCTTAGTGTTAATTTGTTGTAGTGTGGGTTTGAAGATTGTTTTGTCGGCTTTAGATTAGGCTAGACTAAGCTCTGATCCTACCTTTCCTGCGCCTGCATCTCGAAGCTTACAAGCCCCGATTGATAATTAAACGTGGGAATTAATAGTGCATATATATAGCCCCAACACCCTCATACCATTGATAAGTGTAAATTACATCCACATAAACATGCTAAGCCATGGTTGGTACAATTAGCTACTGGAACAAAAAAAAAATAGCGGATGTCATACCATCTTGCCAATTCACGTTGGACGGATTCCCCACCCAAGCTACCCTTAACATACTTCCCCTAGGATCATATGAATTGTTGATTGGTATGGACTGGCTAGATGCATATAAAAATAAGCTGGATTTTTACCATAAAACCTTAGAATGTGTAAATAGAGAAGGGAGAAAGATGACCCTCCAAGGGATCCAGAAACATGTCTCGATGATACGAATATCAGCCCTTCAAATGCAAAAGTATTGTAGAAAGGGATGTCCTCTATATGCAATATAGGTGTCAGAATATGTTGAGAATGACAGACCAAGCCTAGAAGACCACCCCATACTAAGAGACTATAGAGATGTGTTTCCAGAAGAGGTATCGAGTCTACCTTCGAGAAGGGACATTGACTTCTCAATAGAACTTTCACCAAGAGCAGTGCCAGTATCTAGGACCCCCTATAGGATGAGTACACCCGAGCTAGTTGATCTCAAAATAAAGCTAAAGGAAATGATGGAGAAAGGCTACATCTATCCCAATGCGTCTCCATGGGGAGCACCAATCCTTTTTGTGAAGAAGAAAGATGGTACACTTCGACTGTGCATAGATTATAGACAACTCAATAAGGTAACCATAAAGAACAAGTACCCCTTACCCAGAATCAATGACTTGTTCGATCAATTGGGGGGTGCTTCCATTTTATCAAAGATTGACTTGAGATCTGGATACAATCAAGTTCGAATCCAGGATGAAGACATCCACAAAACTACCTTTAGGATGAGATACGGTCACTACGAATTTGTGGTAGTACCATTTGGATTAACCAATGCCCCTAGCACCTTTATGTGATTGATGAAAAATGTACTCAGCAAATTCCTAGACAAATTTGTATTGGTTTTTATTGACGATATCTTAATCTACTCCAAGAATACATAGGAACATGAGGAACATGAGGAACATCTTATACTTGTACTTCAAGTGCTAAGAGAGAATCAACTCTACACCAAATTTAACAAGTGTGACTTTTTCCAGAAGAAAATACATTACTTGGGCCATGTCATATTTGAAGAAGGGGTAGCAGTAGACCCTGACAAGATCAGATCCATCATGGAATGGCCTACCCCAAAGGATGTTTTAGATATCAGATCCTTTATGGGTTTAGAAGGATACTATAGGAGGTTTACAAAAGGGTTTTCCAAGATTGGTTGTCCAATCACTGCCCTCTAGAGGAAGGGGGTTAAATTCATTTTGACACTAGAATGTGAAGAAAGGTTTTAGTCACTAAAACACCTTCTGACTCATGCGCCCGTGCTGAAGATCATCGATCCCGATAATTACTTCCTCGTGTGCATAGATGCCTTCAAGGAATCACTTGGAGGAGTCCTTATGCAAGAAGGAAGTGTAGTTTTCTATGAATCCCGAAAATTGAATGAGCATGAAGTCAACTATGTGACCCATGATCTAGAGTTGGCTAGCATAGTGCACGCTTTGAAAATGTGGAGGCATTACCTCCTAGGTAGGAAATTTGTACTTATGACAGACCACTATGGATTGCAACACCTGTTTGACCAACCAAAACACAATGCTAGACAAGCTAGGTGGATGGCCCTCCTTAGCAAGTTTGATTTCGAAATCAAACATATCAAAGGAAAGGAAAATAAGGTGGTCGATGCCCTTAGCATAAGTATGAAAACAATTCATCTCATAACAGTGAGCACCTGCGAGACAAATGTCAGGGAAAGAGTCAGGAATTCACAAGAAACAGATGGATTCTTCCAGACCGTGACCTCATACCTAGAGAAAGAACCCGTAGGGATAAAGTATGAAGGCTACCAGATGCTAGATGGAGGTCTGCTGACTTACCGAAACAAGCTATATATTCCAAGTTGTGATGACTTGAAGAGGTTCATAATGGAAGAATTGCACAAGAGACCATACATCGGCCATCCGAGCTATCCAAAGATGGTCACGACCACTAGGAAACACTTCTACTGGCTTGGATTGAAGAAAGACATAATTGAGTATTTAGATAAATGTCTAGAATGCTAGCAGGTTAAAGAAGAACACCGACAAGCAAAAAGATTATTAAAACCTCTACCAATTCCATAATGGAAATGGGAGACCATCTCCATGGATTTCATCACCGGATTACCAACATCGTCCAGGCAGAATGACACCATCATGTTAGTGGTGGATAAATTGAGAAAGTCCGCTCATTTTATTCTCGTCAAATTGAATTGCAAGGAAATAGTTATTTCCAACATATTCATGAAGGATATATTCAGACTACATGGCATGCCTAAGGAGATCGTGTCTGACAGAGACACAAAATTTACTTCAACCTTTTGGAAATACTTGATGGCTGGTCTAGAGACCAAATTATTGTTTAGCATAGCCTATCATCCTCAAACTAATGGAAAAACAGAAAGAGTGAGCCAAATATTAGAAGACATGCTAAGGATGCATGTAATGCATCAACCTAAAAAGTGGGAAGATTACCTGCCCCTGGTGGAATTTTCCTACAACAACGACTACCAAGACACTAAAGATGAGCCCTTTCGAAGTCCTCTATGGTAGGTTGTGCAACAATCCATTCAGTTGGAGTAGTCCCATGGACATAATTACAATTGGACTCGACATGTTGAAGGAAATGGAACAACGAGTGGTTTAGATAAAGAAAAATATGAAAATCTCTTAGAATAGATAGAAAAGTTACGCCGACAGAAAAAGGACCCCTAGAGAATTCAAGACGGGAGACCACATCTATCTTAGAGTTAGGCCCAGGAAGAGTTCCCTGCGGATAGGAGCTTGTGCCAAGTTGGCACCTCGGTATTGTGGACCCTTTGAAGTTTTATATAGAGTGGGACCTGTAGCCTATAGGCTAGCACTTCCTCCCACGGTAAAAGAACATAATGTTGTCCATGTTTCATTGTTGAAGAAATATGTACATGATTCTAATCATATAATTGACTGGTTTGTGATCCAGGTGGAATCAGAGGAGGATTCCTACCTAAACCTCAAGGCATACTAGACAGGAAGGAAACCCCACTCAGGAACCAAACCATTGCATAGGTCAAGGTGCGACGGAAACAGTTTGGCCCAGATGAGGCCACAAGGGAAATGGAGGATTCCATGAGACATGCATACCCATTTTTGTTCACTTTTGTACATACAAGATATGTTAATAGAGAGAACATCGAGGATGATGTTTCTCTAAGGGGGAGGGAATTGTAACACCCTATTTCCCCCAGATTGTAAATATAACTATAAATGGCCAAGAGACTATGGAAAACTTTAAATGTGTGAATATTGATTCAATGGACTTTTGTTTGAAAGGTAAATGAACGTGAACCTTATTAATTACTAATAAAATGGACAAGTGTTGCGTGACTACTGGATGGGGGGGTGTAATTGGAAACACCACAGATGCTGCACGGAGAAAGGGTTAAGGGGACTAGGAATGGTTGTGTTAACCTTCACCAATCCAATCCTTACTAGATTTAATTGCTCAGGACCATAACCTTCCTCTGACGGGGAAATGAATTACAGTCAGGATGGTGGGTGGGAAGACCTCCTCAAGAATTAATGAGGGGATGGGGCATAGAACTCATCTGTAAGGCTTCCAAAAATGACCTCGGACCGGGAATTCGAGCCACACATGACCTTGCTGAAAAGAGGTGAGAAAGGAAGGTGTGGCGGGTAGAGGAAAAACATGCCTGCGAAGAGCACAGAGACGGGAAGTGAATCTCGGGGATTCAAGGAATATTAAAAAACTAAGCATTCTGGATATTGGAAATGGCAGATAAGGTTTTGATACAAGCTGATAAATGAGGCTAGTCCTCCTTGCTTGGTATCATGTAAACCATTGCCAGGATTCTGCGAGAAGAGGAGAGTAATCTCTGTCCCTATTGTGGCTAAGCAAGAAGAAAAGGCTATGTTGTAGAGCATCGTGGTCCATCTCGGGGGTGACTAGTGGTAAATCCATTTGGAGTGACTGAGCCTACAGTTGGGTGGAAATAGGCACCCTTCCAGTAGTCGCTTCACATTGTCTGGTTCTGATAAGTCTTTTCCCTGCTTTAATTGTTGAATTAGAACAATGAATGATTACTTGGTTTTAAAAATATATTTATATGCATTTGTAAATGTTTTCTATGTGAAATGGCTATGATATGCGTATGCTTCCATCTCCTTATGAATTCACACTTTCCACTGATAGACTGTATACCTAGCTTAACTCCGGAGGCTTTCCAGAGCATGATACGTTAAACGATTGAGATAGGAGGCATCGTGTTGACCTGTAATCAACCGTCTGAAGAGGATATCTCTCTCTCTCAGACCCCCTTGTTAGGTGAATTTCTAGACCCAAGTCCATAACCCGCCCAGGGTAAAGCTCAGGAAAATTGTCATGCGAAAGCGGCAAAAGGGAAGATTTTTCCTAGTATAGAAGTTGGATGAATGAAATCTATTCGGAGGGAACCCATGGATGACATGACCGTTGGTTGTGGGAAGGAGCGTGAGAGTTAACCCTAGAGTTCATAGTTCACGCATCAGGAGAGTTGCGTGTTAGCATGACCTAGTCTTCCGAAACCCAAAGTCACGAAGTGACCTGGACTGTGGATCTTTGAATCCTTCGGGATCCACCTAAACCGTTAGATCTACGAGTTCAGAGTTCACACATCAGGAGAGTCACGTGTTAGCGCAACCTAGTATTCCAAAACCCAAATTCATGAAGTGACCTGGACCGTGCATCTAAGGATTCTTCAAGATCCACCTTAATCGTCTGATCTACGAGTTCAGAGTTCGCGCATCAGGAGAGTCGAGTGTTAGTGTGACCTAGTCTTCCGAAACTCAAAGTCATGAAATGACCTGGACCATGGATCTATGGATCCTTCGGGATCCACCTTAACCATCAGATCTATGAGTTCAAAGTTCGCGCATCAGGAGAGTCACGTGTTAGCGCGGCCTATTCCTACGAAACTTGAAGTCATAAAGTGACTTGGACCGTGGATCTAGGGATCCCACGAGACTCCCCACAACTATCCAATCCATGAGTTCGAAGTTCGGGAGGTTCACGAGTGAAAGCGATCACGAACTCCAAAATTCCATAACTTCCACCAGCCAATGAGTTAGACAAGGATTATGCCAGATGTTGGAAGGTTTGTCAACTGGATCTCTCTTATCGGGCTAGGACCCTAGAGAGGGTATGATTTGGGGTGAAATCCCCATAGATGTTTCACGATTCTCAGCTATTGAACATCGAGGAAATTTGGGAAGTCGTAAGATATAAACCAAGGGTTGGATTAGCGCCTGGTAGGAGTCGTTAGAAAGCTACGTGTAAGAGGAAGAGGATATATCATTTTGGAG
>SNQJ01S0018807.1:35086-56391 GCA_010110895.2 Picea sitchensis | reverse complement strand
TACAACTAATGGCCTAAAGCTGACATAAATAAAATAAAATTACTAATATAATATGCCCCAATTAAGGGGTAATGAGCCAATATTAGGGCTTAACATTTTCAGGTACCCATAACCCAATTTCAACTCCACCTCTATCTTCTATGGGTCAAAAAATTTGTATTGACTGCTCATGTGCCCCAAACAAACTTCCGAGCATGATGTTATGCCCTATGGAAGTAAAATTGGTGCCAAAAATTTACCCTCACTATTTTGGCTATAACGCCTTCATACGAGCTCCATTTTGAGAATCGTTTTGCACATTGGATAAATTTCTATGAGTTCTTTTATTTGTGCACCAAAAAACATAGTGTTCCTTAGTACACTATGTGCTCATGGGTTTTTATTGGCTAACAATGTCGTTTAGGGCCTCAAAAATGCCCCGCAAGTTAATGAACTTCAAAAACCACACAACATTTCATATAAGACTGACTATTTTACTACTATAAAAACCTTTGAATATTAGTTGTTGTGCTCAAATCAGGAGAAACAAAAACCGTTGATCTAACTCTATCGACCATTGGTGATCGACACTTTCATTTGGATGCGTGCTATTGGACACAATGGTATGATATTGTCATTGATTTCAACAGAGTGCAGGTGATGAGATCAAAGCTCAGAAGAAATAACGTAGCAGGTCGCGTAGAAGCCCGAGCCTACATAGAAGAATCCCTTGTAAAGGATCTAGTTACAACAATCGTTATATTAGTTCAGGATCTATCATGATCATCATATATAATCAAGTGGAAGGTTAGGACAAGCAGACCCCATAAGACATGAAGTCTTGAAAACTATGAAATCGTGAATCAAACGCCGACCATCAGATCTTGTGGAGAAAATTCAAGTTATTTCTCAGTCGTTGGATCAAGCAAGAGATAGAAAGATTCGATACTTCAGAGCTTTGCCACTTCAACAATGACTGGAAACAATTAAGAATCCATGAAATCCTTAAGTCACAAAATAACGCTAGCTGTCGATTAAGAAGGATCTTTGGATGGTTTCCTAACCATTAGATCAATATTTGATGTAGATTTAAGCGTTGACTGTTGATCTGGAATGGAAATTGTGAACCGACAGATCACACTAAAGGAAAGAAGGTGGTCAACTTCGACGCTGACCACTCTGACAAAAAGAAGTCTGAAACATGTAAGTTTTCCCAAAGGTCAAAGCCTCGAAGTCGTGAACTCTCGTTGATTGTTAGATTAGAGGAAGAGCAGGGAAATCCCATCAACCCTTGATCAAGCGTAGTGGAATGATAGAATAAGTGGGGAAAAAGGCACAAATTCCCATAATAAACAAAGGTCGTCTGATCAAGAAGAGGAAATATCTACATTGATATATATATTCTCCACTTCAGCAATGATCAAAGGATGGAATAAAATTGTCGAAACTCCCAAATCTACGAAGTAACAAAAATTCAAAATCCTAGTCAACAGAACCACGTCAGCAAGGAGACGTGGCCCAATCAGATGATGACAAGTGCCAAAATACATATGGCACATAAGGTCTGTGAAATTCACAAATAAGGGTGACACATGGAACACCCACTACAGGTCCATGTCATCATAGGTGACATCAACATGCCACGTCAGTCCGAGACTACAACCTCCGGGGATAACCAACTTCTCCTACCAGCAAAACTACCTGAAGCATCGAAGGCCAAAATCATGAATTGATGTTATTTGTTGATCTAAGATCCACCAGAATATCTTTCGATCGTTCAATCGAGTACAGTGGAAGGATAAGGTAACTTGTACTAGCAACTGACAGCAAGCGGGCACCACATCTTTATGACTTATTCGATAAGAAAACACTCTGGAGGGATTGAACTACTTCAGAGTTCAAGTAGCCCAAATTCCCAGACTCACGAATAGCCGAATACCCAGAGAGTGAGAGCTCCTTTGTGCCTAATTCTACAGTCCTAGCTCTGGGACATGTGAAGGTTATCAAGAAGGGAGTTTTGATACACCCCTCGACGAAAGTTTCTCCAGAAGAGTTGGAAGACTGCAAAGGTAGGAGTCCCGAAACGCCGAAGCATCGAAGTGAACAAGAAACGTCCACTCAACTGCAGATTAATTCCTAACTGTCGATTTATTTGAGGCCTCTAGATAAGATAGGATCATCCATCCAACAAAAGATTAAATATTGACTGCCTGATCTACCAGTGAATACAGTATACACACTTCGGTGAAGTGTACTCCGGGAGGATTGAATGACTGCAAAGGTTGGAAGTCCCGAAGGAAGAAGTACTGAAGAACCTAGTTCCAACACCGATCATGTGATAAGGTAAAGAATCTAAAAGGGATAGAAGTAAATAAGCCCTCAGACCTTTGAATATGGTCCCATGTATAAGAATATGGGCGGAAGAAGACAGTTCTAACAGAGAAACTCTTTGAATGGATAATCTCATGGTTTCGAGCTCACGGTCCCAAAAATTTTGTTTTGAAGGGAGAGCCTATTGATTAAGACTCCAATTCACAACAATTTGAGATCTGTAGACTAATGAACTGGTACACAATCATGATTAAAGAAGAGTTAAAACATGAGAATTATGAATAAAAAATAAAAAGGAAAAATGATATTATTTAAATTTTAATCTTATCATTTAAATGAAAGGGTACAATGGTTCATTGTCAAAATATACAATGGTTCAAATTCACACCAGTTGGAGTACTATATAAATAAGAAAGAATGGTGAGAAGAAAGTCTCTCTGTAGTCCAAATCAAAAAATAAAAAGAAGAAGCAGAGTCCAAGAAGAAAAATTGATGATACTTATGCAGTGAGAGTGGAAGGGAGGAGCAAGTAACGATTCATATCCTTTACTAAGTAAAGTGTGAAGAAAAAGGAGTTGGTGCTTCCTAGGGTTGGCTCCCTTAAAAACAAGGGAGTTGGTGCTTCGTAGGGTTGGTTCCCTAAAGACAAGGGAGTTGGTTCTTCCTAGGCTTGGTGCCCTAAAACAAGGGAGTTGGGGATTCCTAGGGTTGGTTCCCTGAAGAAGGGGATTTTTGTCTCCAAGAGTTGGTGCTCTAAAGAGGATTGGTGTCCTTCACAATTTGAGAATACTCTTTATAAAGCCTTGTAATTTTTGTTAATTATATTTATATAATTTATTTTAAATACAATTCCATTGATGATCTATTGTGATGATTAATAAAATAACAAAGTAATTACTAATAGTTTAAAAAGGTAATATTGATTCACCCCCCCTCTCAGTATTCCAATAATTGGTATTAGAGTGAATACCTTCAACATAGTCTAATAAATGGAAGGTAGATCTTGAAATAAATGGATCAACAAGAGGGAATGTCTTCCAACAAAGCACCATTGTTTAACGGAGGTGGTTATAATCTCTAGGAAATAATAATGAAAATATACCTATTGGCTCTTGGTTTTGATGTTTGACAATCTTTTGTAGATGGTTACATTGCACCAACTACTCCACCCATAGATACTGCAAGAAAGAAGATTTGCAATGACAACTAAAGAGCAATCAATGCCATTCTAGGAGGATTAACAAATCTTATATTTGTGAAGGTAATTCATTGTAAGTTATCTAATGAGATCTAGGATAAACTGGAGGTTTTATATGAAGGAGATAACAAAGTCAAGGAATCCAAACTACAAACCTACATAGCTTAGTTTAAAAATTTGAAGATGAAAGAAGAAGAGAACATTGTTGAATACCTTCATAGGGTAGATGAGGTAGTTAAATCAATCAGAGAAACAAGAGAAGAACTTAGAGATAAACCTATTGTACAAAATATCTTAAGGTCATTACCTATGAGATATGATGCCAAGATTTCCACAATTGAGGATAGACCAGAACTTGACAAACTCACAGAAGATCAACTGCATGGAATTCTTACAACATATGAGATGAGAACAGGGAAAAAAAAACCATCAAAAGGAAAAACAACCTTTAAGGCATCTAAAAAAAAGATGAAGTAGGAGAAAAAGACCAATGAAGAGTTATCATATATCTCTGATGAAGAAATTGCCAAATTCATGAAAAAACTCAAGAAAGGGATTGGGAAATACAAAGGAAATATTCCTCTAATATGTTTCAACTGTAGAAAAAATGTACACTTTGCTAATAAATTTCCCTATCCTAAGTAAGAGGAAAGTGATGATGAAAGAATCTTCAAAGATCAAAAGAAAAGAAAAACAAAAGATAAAAGGAAGTTCTACAAGAAGAAGAAAACTTTCTTTACCCAAGAAGACAGTGGCTCATCTGAATAAAGTGAAGAAGAGGAGTTAGAGCTTCTATTTATGCGAATGAAAAATCAATATGATCATCATTCAGAAGATGAAGAAGAAGTGAACCTAGATGAATAATTCATCTGTTCAATTGAATAACTAAGAAAATATAAAAAGAAAAACAAGTTACTAAGGGAACAACTTCCAGAGATTGAAGAAGCTACTAAATCAAGAGAAAGGGAGGTTTCCAAAACCATTAGTGAGTCAGAACAATTGATTATTAAGTTAAAAACTCAACTCCAAGAAACGAAAAGAAAAGAAGAAATATTGAATAAAGAACTCAATGAAAAACAATAAATATGTAAGATATCAGAGATAAAATAGTTCAACTAAAAGGGAAACTAGAAAAAAAATATATTAAGTCTAAGTTTGAAAACAACTCAAAAATCCTAAACAACATTCTTAGTATTCAGAGATCATCAAATGATAAGACATGACTAGGATATGATCCCTCTACAGAACAGGAGAATGAAAAAATCAGCATTTGAGATGTTCTTAAGAACTCCATAAGAAGAAAATAAAATAAGACAAGAACAATACCATTGAAAACTGTCCCAAATAAACAGAAATCTGCACTTCCTACTAAAGAAAAAGATGACGAGATTAATAGAATCATCAGAAAGGAATCCCTCTAACAAAAATCAATATATCTTCCTTGGTTATTGTTATTCCTGCAAAAATGTTGGACATAAAACAATACACTGTAAAGCTTATAGAACGTACAATCCAAGAAATGTTCAAAGATATGAAAATAATAGGGATAATGCAAAAAGAAGAAATTTTAACTGCTTCTCTCCCTTACAATACTACAATGTTGAATGTTACAAATGCAACAACTATGGTCATGAAGTTAGTGAATGTAGATTGTCAAAATATGACAAAAGGATAAATATTCCCAACAATAAAAAAGTATGGATGAAAAAGAAAATAAAGAAAACATAGTGCAATGTAGCCCTATGTGAGAGAAACCAAGGATTTCAGTGGTATATAGACAACGGATGTTCCAAACACATGACTGGATATCAAAGAAAATTTCTCGAGTTAAAAAATAAAGGAAAAGGAAAAGTAACCTTTGGAGATAATATGTCAGCCAAAATACTAGGAAAAGGAACTGTCAGTTTAGGGAAAAACAAGACCAAAGAAGAAGATGTACTTCTGGTAGAAAATATCAAGCCTAATATCCTAAGTGTAGGTCGAACATGTGACGAGGGTCACATACTTACCTTTGATTGTCATAAATGTGAGATCAGAAAAAAGGATACTGGAAAGCTAGTAGCAGTTGCACCAAGAACATCTAGCAATGTGTACATCCTTGATGTAGATGAAGGAGAAAAATGTTGTCTAAGTCAAGAATATGGAAGCTGGCTATGGAATAGAAGTTTGGTACATTTAATCTTTCACATCTTAATCAAAGTCAACAAGAAGGAGGAAGTAAGGGATCTTCCAAAAGTTATTAATCCTTCAGATTCTATTTGTAAACATTGTCAAATAGGGAAGAAAACAAGAGTTAGTTTCAAAACAAAAGAGCATTCCACAACAAAACCATTATAACTTATTCACAAAGATCTATGTGGACCTACCAGAACTAAAAGTATTTATGGTGAACATTATTTTATGTTGATCATTGATGACTACATAAGAATGACCCAGGTATACTTTCTAAAAGAAAAATCATAAGCCTTTGAGAAGTTTAAAACATACAAAGTCCTTGTAGAGAATGAAACATATCTCAAAATTAAATGTTTAAGATCAAACAATGGAGGATAATTCACCTCTAAAAAGTTCATTCAATTATGTGAAAATCATGGTATCAAAATACAGTTTTCATCTCCCAGGAATCCTCAACAAAATGGAGTGGTGGAAAGGAAAAAAAAAATAGACTAACAATTCAAGAAGCTGCAAGAACCATGTTAAATGAGGCAAGGCTTCCAAACAAATTCTGGAAATATGCAATCTACATAGCAGTCCACATACTTAATCAAGCTCAGTTGAAACCCAACCATGAAAAAACTCCTTATGAACTATGGTTTGGCAGGACAACATATGTTAAACACTTTAGAATTTTTGGAAGTAAATGTTACATTAAGAATGATGAAGATAATTTAGGAAAGTTTTATTCAATATCTGATGAAGGAATATTTTTAGGTTATTCACCTAATAAGAAAGAATACAAATTTTATAATCTTAGACTACTAAGTATAGTGGAAAGTGCCAATGTAAAGATAGATGATCTAAAACTAAAGAAGAGAATATCTGATGAAGGAATATTTTTAGGTTAGATTAGTAGCTACAAAAACAAGGATATAAGAGAGGGGCTACTAACAACAACTTATATATCAAAATTGAAGATCAAACTATGATTGTTGTGGTAGTATATGTCGATGATATCATATTTGGGAGTAATCTTACTATAATGAGTATAAAATTTGAAACTGAAATGCAAGAAGATTTTGAAATGTATATGTTGGGATAACTATCCTTCTTCTTAGGTTTACAAGTCACTCAATCAGAAAAAGGAATATTTATTTCCCAAACCAAATATATCAAAGAAATGTTGAAGAAATTCAAAATGGAAGATAGTAAACTAGTAAGTACTCCCATGGTCACTAGATGTAAACTAAGCCTAGATGATGACTCACCAGAAGTAGATAAAACTATGTACATATCAATGATCAGAAGTTTTCTCTATTCAACAACAACTAGACCTGACATCATGCATCCTGTAGGACTAGTGGGAAGATTTCAATCTACACCTAGGGAAAATCATCTAAAATCAGTAAAAATAATATTCAGATATCTTAAAGGGGCCTTAGAATTTGGATTATGGTATCCAAAAGAAAAATACTTTATATTAAATGCATACACTGATGCAGATTCGGCTGCTAGTATAGATGACAGGAAAATCACCAGTGGAGGAGAATTCTTTCTAGGAAAATGTATGGTAGTATGGCTAAGTAAGAAAAACAAATCCACATCACTATCCACAACAGAGGAAGAATACGTTGTTGTTGCATCATGCTGCACACAATTTCTTTGGATGAAGCAAACTTTAGAAGATTTACAATTTATAAGATATGATGATCTCATTACTATTAATTGTGATAACATTAGTAACATAAGTATCTATAAAAAACTAGTAATGCATTCTAAAACCAAACACATCCCAATTAAATACCATTTCTTAAGAGATTAGGTTACTCAAAGAGTGGTTAAAATAGTGTATGTGGACACCAAAGAACAAATTGCAGACATATTCACAAAACCTTTTCCCAAGAGTACCTTTGAAAATATTCAAAAAAAATTGGGAGTAATTCACATACCTCATTAAAACCATAAAATTCACATAAGAAGAAAAGGGGTGCATGGATAGGGGGAGATTCTCCATAGGGGGAGCGACGAAAGATCCCTTCTATCATTGATGTCAAAGGGGGAGAAAATTGATAAGAAATAGAAATATATCAAAGAAAAGGTTTCCATCAATGCCAAAGGGGGAGAACGTTGGACACAATGGTATGATATTGCCATTGATGTCAACAAAGTGCATGTGATGAGATCAAATATCAGGAGAAATAACGTAGCAGGTCGCACAGAAGCTCGATCCTACACAGAATAATCCCTTGTAAAGGTTCGAGTTATAAAAATCATCATATTAGTTTAGAATCTATCCTGATCGTCAGATAGAATCAAGTGGAAGGACATGATAAGAAGACCCCATAAGACACAGAGTCTTGAAACCTCCGAAATCGTGAAGTAAACACTGACCGTCAAATCTCGTGGAGAAAATTTGGGTCAGTTCTCAGTCGTTGGATAAAGAGGGAGATATAAATCTTCAGTACTCTAGAGCTTCACCAGTTTGGCGATTACTAGAAACAAGTAAGAATCCACGAAATAACGCAAACCATCGATCTGGAAGGAGCTTTGGATGGTTTCCCAACCATTAGATCAATATTTGATCTAGATTTAAGAATTGACGTTAGATATGTAATGGAAATGTTGAAACGTCAGATCACACTATAGGAAATAAGGTGGTCAACTTCTGCACTGATAACTCCGACGAAAAGAAGTCTGAAACATGTAATTTTACTCGAAGGCCGGAGCTCTGAAGTAGAGAACTCTCGTTGAACATCGGATCAAAGGAAGAGAAAGGAAATCTTGTCAACTATTGATCAAGCATAGTGGAAGGATAGGATAAGTGTGGCCAAAGGCACGAAGTCCCAGAGTAAACAAAGGTCATCTATTAAAGACAAGGAAATATATACGGTGATATATCTATTCACCACTTCAATAATGATCGAAGGATGGTATAAAAGTAAATAATCCCTCGAACATTTGAATATGGTCCCATGTAGAAGAATAGGGGAAGAAGAAGAAAGCGCTAACAAAACAATTCTTAGAACGGATAAGATCATGGTTTCGAGCTCGCGGTCACACAAATTTTGGTTTGAAGGGAGAGCTTATTGATTAAGAATCAAATTCACAACAATTCGAGATCTATAGACTAATGAACCAATGCAAAGTCATGATTAAGAAGAGTTAAAACATGAGCATTATGAATAAATAATAAAAAGGAAAAATGATATTATTTAAAATTTAATGTTATCATTTAAATGAAAGGGTACAATGGTTCATTGTCAAAAGACACAATGGTTCAAATTCACACCAGTTGGAATACTATATAAACAAGAAAGAATGGTGAGAATAAAGTGTCTCTGTAGTCTAGATCAGAAGATCAAAAGCAGAAGGAAATTCCAAGAAGAAAACCTGATGATACTTATGAAATGAGGGTGGAAGGGAGGAAAAAGGAAGGATTCATATCCTTTACTATGTGAAGTGTGAAGAAAAGGGAGTTGGTGCTTCCTAGGGTTTGTGCCTCGAGAAAAAGGGAGTTGGTTCTTCCCAGGGTTGGTGCCCTAAAAACAAGGGAGTTGGTGCTTCCTAGGGTTGGTTCCCTAAAACAAGAGAGTTGGTGCTTCCTAGGGTTGGTGCCCTGAAGAATGGGATTTGTGTCTCCAAGAGTTGGTGCTCTAAAGAGGATTGGTGTCCTTCACAATACCAGACTACTCTTTATAAATCCTTGTAATTATTGTTAATTATATTTATATAATTGATTTTAAATACAAGTCCATTGATGATCTATTGTGATGATTAATAAAATAACAAAGTAATTATTAATTTTTTAAAAAGGTAATATTGATTCACCCCCCCCTTCAGTATTCCAACACGTGCAACTCCTTTTCCTAATATGCCGACGCGATTGTTGACCATCGACCCACTTCCCTGACAAACGATTTGCAATAATATGCCAAACCAACCAACTCAACCATCTGGCATCAACCGTCAACAATCTCAATTGAATAACGAACACCTCTCAATTTTTTTCGATGCCCGAACATCGACCATCGACCAATTCTTGGATGACATGGAAAATGATGATGTGGAATGATACATTGATACTGATGTGGTATGCCATGTAGATGATCATGTCATAATCCACTTTTCCTTCATTGAAAATAAACTGCTTCTCTTGGGTGACCCGAAAACCTCACTAAATCATCCAATGCCCAACCATCGACACATCAGTCAATGAAGACTTCTCTTTATTGATTTAAAACACTTCGTTGAATCGTTTGATGCCCGACCACCGACCCATTTGTCATCAATGATTCAATGATTGAAAACACTTTGGTGTATTCAACGAACCATCGAATGTCGACCATCAACGATTAGAGATGTGTTATGGACGACCAAAATGTTTTCCCAACTCTTCGATTTGACCATTGACCATTGACGAACTCTGCTAGAGAGCATCATTACTTAGAAAAAATTTCAACCAAAAATCCGATTGATCTAGACCACTGATCTACCACTAAAAAATTATCATGGCCATTAATTGTATCAACTTCGCTCAAATTTATCGACACCTATCCATTGACCGTCGAACATCGACGTTTTCTCTTAGTGAATTTCCAACTCTTAGACAAACTCCTCGATTTGACCATCGGTCGTCGACAGATTTTGTGGTTGAACCTCACGGTTTGAAAATTTCAACAAAAACTTAGGTGAATCTGGGCTGTCAATCTCATCCATTTCACAAACCCCTGAAATGAATCATGTCCATTGATTTACGCAACCTTTCAAACGATCGAAACCTTAGGAATTTTTAAATTTATCAATGTGAATCTCGACCATTGATCTTGAGATCAAATGCGATCTCGATTGTCGATTCACCAAACTTCCCACAACTCTACAAGAGATCATTAAAACTCAAATTTCAACCATTCCAAGTTGAATTTCAATCTGCAACTTCACCACTCTACTCCATTAACCTTCTTACACATTCTAGTGTAATTCAAACTCAGATTTTTCCCATGGATTTGGGGATTTCTCTCTAAATTCTTCATTTTCCCCCAAATCCGCCATAAACAAAATATGCAACAACGGATTTCACCAATTCGCTATGGTGTGAGCCTCTCTCATCAACTACAATATTTCACCTTTCAGAACATAGATCTTGTATAGCTTGAAGAGCAACATGATACACCTAATATTAACTTTAGTGTACCCTATTTGTTTCTATATATGTGGACCATCATATGATCATATTATGTACCTTGTTGTATCGTGATGATCCAAAAGTGTGGTTGTATTTTCACTCATTTATTGTATTGGAAGATGCTTAGATGTTCTATGTATTGGTGGGTGGGGGGCATGTAGTATTTATAAACCCCATGTGGTCAGTCATGGCCCTTCCTTTTAGTCCCCATTTCAAGATAGGATTTACTTTTATTCCTATAGTCAACTACCCCTTGATGTTGGTAACTATTTATCATGTTAGTCATTTATGATATAGGTCTATATGAAACCATCTTGGGGTGGATATACTAGGACACATGATCTAGGGGAGATACTGGTCTCTCTTACCCCTTTGTATATGATGAAAAAGTGTTTCCCTTATGTATTCATCACACTTTGGTCATCTACTATCAAATATTATTTTGCATATGTTCACTCAGTTTCACATTTCCTGAAGAAGTCTCACAGTTATCAAGGTAGTACAGATATCCCAAGGCATTGGTCACATCCTTTGAGTCATATTTAGGATATTTATGCATGCATGGATAACTCTACACATGCCACACTGAATATTCCAGAGTTCCCTCCTATTTCATCACTTTTGAGCATCTTATCACTTGATTAGAGGGTTGGTCGACTCTTTTGGATGTCATACTATCCATTTAGGGGTTCTATGATCCATTTTTTGACATGGAGGGTCACTTCCATGCTTCATGGAGGTTCCTTCACATTATATACATACATGGTCATGCCTTGGAGACATATTTCAATGGTTAATGAGAATTATTTGAGGGGTCTTCCACCTTTTGAGGAATTTCTTAATTCTTCCACGAGGTCATTCCACATTATGAGACTAGACATTGAACCTTTGCTCTCTTGGGTTACCTCTACACTGTTAAGACCTAGAAAAATCCCCATGTTATGTGTAAAACCCATTATTAAGCCCTAGATATTTAATTATTACATTTATAATGTTATAATTGTATGTCATATAGAACCCTTTGTTGCACCCTTTCATTATAATTCTACCCTTTGTCTCCTATATATATACCAAAGAGACCTAGTCTTAGGATCATCTTATCTCATCTCATATTATATTTTGAGTTAGATTTATTGTAAAATGAGGTCTCCCCCTCAAAGTGGACTATATTCAATGATTTTTTTATCATTTTTTAAGGCATTGGATCATAACATTTGGTATCAGAGCATCAATCCTAGGGTTTTTCTTCTCTAAGTGAGTCATCTTATAATTTTTGCTATAACAGTTTTTATGGGCCGGTTCAGATAGAAAAACTTATAGGTTACTCAAAATACATATTAAGGTACTTATGGTACAAATTTAATCTTTTGGGTCATTATATGTCCGTAGATATAGCCTATGTAAGATAGGGTTTTTGACTCATCTTGAATTCAGTTTTAAACCAGTCATCTTGGTATTTTTTCTATAACTTGTTTTCTGAGAGGTTTCAGACTTTGAAACTTGGAGACCACTATGAAGAAAAATCCTATTATAGGTGTTCCAAATTTTAGAATCTGGTATTAAATATTAGACACATGGAATTCTGTACAAGTTCGCTCTCCAGAATAGTACAAAAAACAACAAGGTTTGGAAAAATTACCATAACATTCACTTGGCACATCAAATTTTGGTCATAGCCATGGAATTTCAAAGAATACATATTAGAGAAATACAATATAAAATTTCAGACTCATAAGGGTCGACATTTCAGAAATACATCATAAGGAATGTCGACTAAGAGGACATACTCCAAATTGGCATAACTTTTTATTGGAAGAACCATTTTTGGTGATTCAAAATTTATGATAAAGAGGAAAAAGAGAAAAATTGTTTTTTTATCACATAGCTCCAAAGGCTCCTTCAAAATTTACTTCATCAACTAAACCTCCAGAGAGCTCAACCATGACTCAAGATGAAATCCAAGAGATTTATCACTAGATGGAAAATAAGATCACTCAAAATATGGAACAAATGGAGAAGGATATGAATGACAATAATGATGACATGAAGGAAGATATGGAAATAAATATGGAACAAATGGAATAGAATATGGATGAAAATATGAAAATAAATATGGAAAAAAATGGAACATAATATGGATGGAAAGTTGAAACATATGGAAAATAAAATTCTAGAACCCTTAAAAGGGAGGTTACCTAAAATTGATAATTCACTGGTTACAGACCCTCAAAAAATCCACCTACAAATGCAACTACAAAGGAGGCAAGTGAAAACAATACAATGACCATGAATGTCATTTTGAGTGGCCTGTTAGATTTAGAAAAATTCAAAGTGGGACAATGTGACATCAACTATAGAAATTTCAGACAAGATACAAGATATTTATGAAAAGGAAGAAACATTATAAATGTAAAAATGGGAAAGGAAAGAAGAATACAAAAGAAGTGACAAATCAAACAGTAAATCAGATGCTTAAGAATCCAACTTTTCCAGGAATCCCAACAAAGGATCAGGTAAAAACAAAGGTAAGCCTCTTTCAAAAAATTTTAATTGTGAAGAAGTAGGACACTGTGCAGCTAAATTCCCTTATTTAAAACTTGGAAATAACAATGAAAAGGATGATTCTAGATTCATAAATTACAATAATGATAAGGTCAAGAAGAGAGAAAAGTCCTACAAACAAAGGAAGAATCTACATATCAATGAGGACATTAGTTGTTTTGATGACAGTGACAATGAAACATAAGAGATTCTCTTCATGTCCCTAAAATCACAATCTAATGAATCAGAAAAAAGAATCACAAATTCAAGAGAAGAAGGAAATACTAAGATTGAAGGGGAAGATGATCTTGAAGCATAAATCATTTGCACACCTTATAAGAAATATATAGACTCAAACAAAATAATAGAAAGCTGAAAAATGAATTGCAAAAATATGAAGATGAGAAAGATGATACTGAAGGAGAACTTATTTTTGATCAAAATGAAATCACAAATACTAGAAGAGAGAATATGTTACTAAACATAAGTACCTACTACAGTCTTATGTTGTCAATATCGCCATACTAGCCTACATAATGATTAAGTACAATGCACAGCTTCCTCCTTCGCACTACACTCTCTCTAGGCTCAAGACTCTTTCCCACTCACTCCTAAGTATAGAAGCAACCCAAGTGCATAAGCTATGCTCTTAAGATAGTAAAATTTCAATGGTACACCACACCAAATTCTCCATTAACTATGTAATATTTTTCTAGCCAATGATAAGTTTAAAAGTTGTTGACCTTCTCATGAAAATAACCTCTCACAAGTGGTCAATGTCTTTCTTGTAACAATGACGTATCATTTAATCTTAGCATTACTAAGGTTAGATCATATTTAAGTGGTACTCTGCAAGCCATACTAAGGATTGATAAGGTTAGATTCTTCCTTATATAGATTGTGTTGTAGTCTTATTTCCTTCCTTTACAATATCCTGTCCTATCAAAAAAAACAAAACCTGTTTCAATGGTTTAAATTAATATAAAATCCACTAAATTAATAGATCTAGTAGGAGTAGCATATAAAGTAATATCCTACTAGGAGAAGTAGAATATAAAGTAATATCCTACTAGGAGAAGTAGCATATAAAGTAATAGCTGTAGCAGATGATGTTGGTTGGGGTTAAGCATTTGCATTGTAAGAGGGAAAGAGTAAGATAACAACAAGAAAGGGTTTGTCTAGGGAAGAGTAAGGCAACAAGCAAGGGTTTGTCTAGGGAAGATTATGGCAACAAGCAAGAGGTCACTGCTGCATGGAGATGAGAGAAGTTGAAATGGTTAGTTTCAATTATGGGAGAGGTACGTGAAATGTAAGGTAGCTTGGAATGTGAATGGCTATCCCTGACCTTCCAATCAAGAGTTAATTACTATTAGGGATCTACCCCTATTCATAAAGTGCAAAGTGGATCCATGCTAGATCAAACGTGTAATCATTTACTGTGGTTCTTAATTTCACATAGCTTTATATCAGGCCCTATTCAACCTCCACTACACAAATGATGATATGTAGGTAATAAAGAGAACTTCTCATTGGAATGACTCCCATGAGGTGATGCCAATGGAAAACATCATGTTGCTAACCATAGTGGGACCCTACACTCTAGTGATCTAGTTCTTTATTATAGATAATCCATTGTCTTAGAATAGGTTATTGCATCACCTATGGATACATTACATGCATGTGATTTTGTCCATGTTGTATTAGTGTGTAGAAATCGATTTAGAGAGGCATGTTTACATTATCCTAGAGACCCGATGCCCTTAGAGCATTGTGCTATTCATCCCCCTAATAATGGAAATCAAGTATTATCCTGTCTTTAGTGGCTCCTACTTCAGATGACACTCCACCTATCACCTATATAGGTGTTTGGGCTGAATTTCTTCCCCTGGTAGCACGAGCTAAATTCGTTTATTGAAGCATATTTTCATACTATGTTTTGAAGCATTTGGATGTTCTGAAGCATTTGGTCTATAATTTCTTATCTTCACCTGGACCTGCTATGATTGGTAGTCATTCGATGAATTCAGAAACTCATTTGAATTATCATAATCACGTCTTTGTTCAGATCCCTTAAGGTGGGAGTACCTTACTGGATATTCGCGTAGTCTTTAGTCTCTATCTATAGTTGATTAGTGGTTTCTGAGGTCTTTTACTTCTCGTTGTCTTGTTCTTTTTGTAGGTTTTCGCTGATCTATTCCTTTAGATAATTGGTTCTTACAAGGTGGTGGTTTAGGTCTAGAATTACTCCGTTTTAGGATACGTGTCGTTGCCTATAGGTATGATATGTAGACGGTTTCTTCAAGCTAGTGGAGAACCAAAAGTGTTTCACTTATAAACATAAGTTCCCTAGAAAGCATGATATCTCTCCATATTTTCTCACCCCTACTTTCCCCGGTTCACTACTGAGCTTTAGGGATGAGCTATATGCTTTGACCAAAACTTCATACGCTGAAGTGGGAATTCACTGAGAGGTGAAACTAACTGCAGATTACGCTTACAAGCCGTAGCCCAGCCAATAGCGTGGTTAGTTATTGTGGATTATGGGGCCTCATCCGATGATGAGGAGAGATATCATTATGAAATATGCACACTTTGAGATCATTAGTGGATATTACAAAATCTCCACTTAGACCTCTTGGTTCAATCCTGATCCAACGTAATGCCCAAAACTTTCACCTTAGCTTTCGCTACTACCAAACACAAAGGATAAATTCACAGATTTATCTATTGTACGATGCACCCTACGCACTTGGTGGGCTGACGAGATGTGATCACCGAGATGAATTTCGATCGTTCAATTGCTCACTTGATCCAGAGGATAAATGTGCACTCGCTATTATATATGATGCAAACTGGTTCTATGGGTTCTATGTCTGGTCCATTAGACATGAAAGTGACTGAGGATTTTCTCATCTAGCTCTAGGCCCATGTAGCTTAGCACCACAGCAAAGGAGGGAGGAGAGTCAAATATAGATGCACCGGGGATAGAGTCAGTTGATGAAATGACTCTACAGTTTTAAGGCATTTTTGGTGTAATATAGGAGGTACAACTATTATAATACGTTTTTTATTGAGGCTTGGAGCGTCATAATTAATTTTCGAAGCGTTTTCCTTGCTCTCATCGATTCCTAAAAAGTCCATGGTAATAATATCCTACGCTTGCGACATTCTCAGAAATCAAATAACAAACCACTTGAGAAAACAACTGACCCACAACCTGCGTCACTTGATCTATATTATATACACAGAACAATGGAGAATCTCGTGAGCTTATTTTAGTGGATTTATTGCAATTAATTGTGGTACATCATTGAGCGTGATGGTTTACATTAGTGGGCACTTTGTTCAAAGATGGGGCATGACCAAACAACAATCAATATGCACCGATGGAAACATTTTGAACACACTAGTTGATTATTTATGGAAATCACGGGTTGTTTATCTACATATTATGAAATCAAGAAATCAAAATTACTACAGGGAATAACACTCCCACACTACCACTTTAAAGAAACTGCAAGGAACAACTCCCCATACTATCACATTAGTGTGTGGCTCAAGATAGGAGATCCTTCTTTCACCTCTATAAGTTTATCCTCTCTTATCCTTTGGTTAAAGACAAAACATAGAAGATTTACTAAGGTCCAAGGGTACCTCACACCTTTAGATATTATTATTTACCCACCGTAAGGAACAACTTCCCATACTATCACATTAACGTGTGGCTTGAGATAGGACTACCTGAGATCCTTCCAATCATCATTAAATATTTCCTGGTTTTAGGTAGACTTTAAATGCAACATGCAGATTGTCAATGAGCCTTATCGCTTCCTTAGCATTCATACAAATTCATTAAATCAGATTAGTTCAACCAACCTGGAACAACGACCCTTCGGACAACCAAATCCCAACCTTTTCTTTGTAGGTCCATACGAATTATATGCAAAATATAAAAAATAAAATTCCCAGCTTCTGAATTCTAAAATACCCAATCAGAATTGTCTATTTTGTATCTATTTCAATATCGAGGATGAGGCCCTAGATCAGATCTGTTAGGGTATTTGCAGCCAAATTGTGGAAAAGGGGTTTCTTCTGGATTCAATATCGAGGCCTTCAAGATGATGCACATGAAATTTTACCGGGGAAGACAGGTGACCATCCTGTTTGAAGGCTAGAAGACTCTATCATGGCTTGGTTACTCGCTTACCCTTCTTGTTGTATTTTTTTTTTTTCGTGAATATATTATCAATCTTCGGTCTCATTTCAAGGGGGTTTTGAGTTTACTTCAGCCAGGTGGCATTGCTCAGTGTAGTAGGAGGACACCGAAATAGTCAAAATATTTGCGTTGGCTTGGAGTGGGGTTTATCTCAGTAAGGTGGTAGTGCTCAGTGCAGCAGGAGGACATTGAAATAGTTAAAATATATTGCTCCAAGGTCAGTTAACAGGTCATTGATGGAAGGTCAGAGATATCGGGTTTGGGTTTTGATATAAAAGTGATGGTAGGTCACAGATATCGGATTAGCTAGAAAAGTGAGCTAGCTAATCGGAGAGAATCTTACAATCACACACACATTGCAGAGGAATATGGCATCAATGCGTCTATTCCAAATCTTCATGTGGCTATGTTTATTTCCTTTCTATTTCTCAGATGCAGAAGCGAAATGCACAGGCTATAAATTGGCCCTCGGATACTTTTACGTCACTCAGGGCATTAACATCACGTATATTTTAACTCTCTTTAATGATGTTGTAACTTCTAAAACCCTGAAGACCTAGAATAGTGGTGTAATCAACAATGATAATTTCATAAATTTGGCATTAGGATCAGGATTCCCTTCTTGTGCAATTGCCTGGGTGAGGGAAATGACAGGTACCTGGGACATCTATTTCAGTATAACTTGAATGGTGGTGACACCTATGAGATAATTGTAGGAAAATATGCGAACCTCACCACTAACCCATGGCTGCAGAAGGTGAATTCTTATAATGAAAATTCTATTCCGGAGGGTTCAACAGTAAATGTTAGTATCAATTGTTCATGTGGGAATGATGAAATCAAAAAATACTATGGGATCTTCCTCACATATCCTCTCATGAATTCCACTACCGACAATCTCTTCGTCCTCAGCCAAACCAACAATGTACCCTCCTCCTAGTTGACAGCGTATAATCCTTCTGTTGATTTTTCCAATGCCCGTGGGATTTATTTCGTTCCTAATCAATATCCAAATGGAAATTATCTCCCTTTAGATCGAAGTGGAAGCATAATTGGTGTGGGGACAATCGTTTTAATTTTCCATTGGCATTGCTTTTGCACTGCTTTTCATTGCTATTGGGATGTTCTATATTTACGCCTATAAACACAGGAAGGAAAAGAAGTCACTTCTGTGACAAATGAAAAATAAAGATGGATCTGCAAATAATCAAGGCCATGTAATACTGAATATCTTGTGCATTTAACCAATGTACTATGTGAGATGCCAAAGATTCACATACTGGGGAGAAAGGAAAACTTGTGATGAACCTGACATGCACTAGGAAAATATGATATTTAGAGTAGAGAGCGAGGTTTATGATAGTGTTTAAAGTGGAAAAGGGGAGGAACAAATATTCTCCGTTATAATCTCTGGCGAAGAAGAACATAACTACATATACGGGAAGCAAGGATGCATTCCTCCGATATTCCTCCAAATATGACCATTTATATAAACAATATCAATGAGAAAACCAAGTTAGGTGAGCTCAACAATTCTATGTATGCAGTTTTCTCTCAATTTGGAAAAGTTGTAGATCTTATTGCCCTCAAAACTCTGAAGCGTCGGGGTCAGGCATGGGTTGTTTTTTGATGAAGTTTCTTCTACTACTAATGCACTCTAGAAAATGCAAGGATTTACCTTCTATGATAAACCAAAGAGAATACAATATGCTAAGACAAAGTCAGATGCCATTGCAAAGGCTGATGGCACTTATGTCCCTAGGGAAAAACCAAGGAGACAAGATGTGAGAGCTGAAAGGAAGCGCAGGGAACAACATCATGAAACTCAACAAACTTGGGTGATTCCCAATGTAGCATACCCATATGGCTATGGTGCACCAATTCTAATTCAGGGCTTATGGAAAACCAAGAATGGAGATATGGCTAAGTTGTGTGCAGAGGTAGTGCAACTCAATTTTTTTTTTAAGAAGTTTGTTGATTGGCAAAATTGACCGTCCGTCAACTGGGAGAGTGGAACTGGTCTGGGGTTGTCTAATAACCCAAACCGTTTGGGACGAACCACCCTGACGGGTTTAGCGGCTACGTTAGCCGATCTAAGGTCCTAAGAAAACAAAAAAAGAAAAACTACTCTAAACTAACTAATTTACCTAAAACTAACTATTAGACAAACTAAAACAAAATTAACTATTCTATATATACAATCTACTATATAATACTATACTAACTCTACCTAATTAAATATCTAACTACTAACATAAATAAATCTTATTCACAAAATATACAATATTAACAATTTACAGATTTAAATAAAACCTACAAAAACTCATTAATATTCTGTCCTAAGACAAAAAAGAGATTTTTTTGTTGATTTTATAATTTTATGAACATAAATAAAACAAAACTAACTAAACTAAACAACTAATATAATAATTCTATCTACACATCTAACTCAACATATATCTAACTAAACTACTAATATTATACTAACAAATTAACCAAACAAATAAATAACAAACTGACTTGGAAGAAACGCCCCAGGTTTGTCATGTGTATGATGATTGTCTTAGCTGATCGGAGGGAGAAAACCCGCACCGAATTATCGACTAGCTTCTCGTAAATGGGAGGCTGTTGTGCTCTTCAATATAATTACAAGACAAACAAGACATAAAAATTCACAACAATCTTATGATTTATAAATCTCCACAGTTAGATAAACCTCTATGCAAAGACTTATACAAAATGATTCAATTAATGAAGAAGAGAAATCTGTGATTCATTAACTGAAACAAAGTAATTGCTGTGTTTTTTAAAATAATGAAAGAAATCAGATATGGATAGCACATTAATTAAATCATATCATTCTGCAATAGACTATGATAGCTGAAGTAGTCTATAATCAACTGCAAATGACATGCATAAACTTGAAACAAAAGATTGATATATTGAAAAGCGAAAGTTGTAGAAAAACATCAACTCCTGTCTCAGTTTGTATTAGAAATCCATAGCCTGGTTCTCCCACAAGTGAGGATGCCCCTTATTACACAAAATAATAAGTATTTAAAGACCTTCCATAGGGTAAAACATCCCTGTGGAAGTTATCAAAACTGTTTACATAAAATATGGGAAGATATCCCAAGTCTGACTAAACTAGGAACCTAAAATAAAAACTAAATCACACAAATATCTCCTAGACTGTCCAGCATGCCCAATGCAATTCGGATGTACCTGAAAAGGGTTAAAAATAGACAAGTTAGAAGGGTATTTTATTAATAAAATGATAAAAAATCTAATTCTATAGACTAGCTACAGAATCTTGCGATTCTGTAGCTGGTCTAAATCAGACACAAAATCAACATTAAAATCAATTCAAATCTTTAAAGAATTAAATTCAAACTATTAGCAGGCATCTAATTTCTCTTTGAAAGACAAGCGAATCATTCAAATTGAAATTATCATACTATTTCGAGATCAAAACAAAACTAAAATCAAATGACTACAGAGATGCATATACTTTGTTTCGTTTGTTGCCACGTAATCGGGTGAACATAATCATATCGAAATGAAATCGTTTCATATCAAATTGAAATCGATACAATTAAAACAAATCATAGGCAATTGTTATGCTGCCTCATCAACAGGAAACACGATCAAATCCAAACAAGATCATTTTCAAATCGACATAACTGTATTGACATAACAAA
>SNQJ01S0018806.1:148550-172534 GCA_010110895.2 Picea sitchensis | reverse complement strand
ATCTTCAGGGCCTACATGTACTTCCTTCTTCAATTCACTTTCTCATCTTCAAAAATTCATTTCTCCTCAACCATGAGGATCCACGTGATGTGCCACATACCACCGAAAATAACATGATGTATACTATCCATCCATGGGTGTTGTATCTGCATGTGCATTTTCCTTCATGTCCACATACCTTCATCAATCTTGCGGTCCAAAACCCATGACTAGGATTGACATCAATGACAACAACCACTCTTCCAACAGGGAAAACTTCATAGTTATGCACACTTGATCCATAGGTGTCTTGGGATGGATGCCCACTTAAAAAGTCCTGGTTGTTACCGAGTGGAAGCCAAAAAAATAATAATTAATGATATTGAATGAATTGTTATATAATAGCTGACAACTAAACATTTATATAAATATTTTAAAGAACTATATATTACAAAAAATTTAAAAATTTTATTATTATTTTATTTTGTGAGTTTCAAACTTATTATTAAGCATATAAAAAATAAAAATATATCTAACTAATTATGAATTATTTATGATGTCTTTAAAAATATAAAATTATATTCTTATTATTTTTATTTTTTATTTTATTTTTTAATTTCACATTAACTCATCATCTTACTTTTACTTAGAAATTAGGATTAATATTAATACACATTTAATTTTGTTTTTAAGATATCTAATAATTTTTTGGTTGTTAACCATTTATTAAACCTTGTGTAGTTACTAATTTATTCAAAATGTTATATTTTATATAACAATGATACAGATAAAATTAGAAACACGTGATGAATGCAACTTAATTTTCCTCCTTGCCTAATTTTGTTTGGAGTGAAGAAGGAGATTAACCCCAATTAGTTTACATGTATTGTGGGTATAGTAATATTTGTTTATTTGTATGGACATGATAGGTATTTGTACTTGAACATGTAGAATGTTTTCTTGTATTCTTACTTATTGAATCAATAGTAATATATGTCGCGATAACGATGTGATTTATTATTGAGATGGACAAATGAAGGATACATTGGATGATATCATTTGATCACATGTTAATAAATATAATTTAGTACTAAGATGGACAAATGAAGGATTAAATATAATTTAGTACTAAGATGGACAAATGAAGGATACATTGGATGATATCATTTGATCACATGTTAATAAATATAATTTATTACTGAGATGGACAAATGAAGGATACATTGGATGATATAATTTTCTCGTAAATGATTACTAACAATATAAAGCAATTATGATTTACATTAGTTTGTTAGGACCCACACTCTTGGATGGAGTGGAGTTGAATATATAAAAGGAAGGATTGTGGAAGAAGAAACATAATTAAGGTAGTATAATCACATTTATTGAAATGATTTTATTATTTCATATTTATAATGAAAAATGATATCCTTAATCTTAATGATATAGGCAATGAATTTTGGAAATAGGAGTACGTTTTAGATTTCAAATAAGTAAAGGTAACTTAAAAAACTCAAAACTGAATTAATTTACTTTTACAACTCTTAAAGAGCTTATATCCTTAATCTTAATGATATAGGCAATGCATTTTGTAAATAGGAGTACGTTTTAGATTTCAAATAAGTAAAGGTAACTTAAAAGAACTCCAAAACTGAATTAATTTACTTTTACCACTCTTAAAAGCTTTTGCATATATTATTATTACATATATGAAAGCCTGAATTCTTTATTTCTTTATTTTGAAAAATAAATAATTAAAATATTAAATTAGAGTGAAACATAAGGATAATGAATAATAAATAATTAGTGAAATAAAAGAATTTTGGAATATAACAATTACTTTATATTTTTGTTTAATTAAAAATTAATTAAATAAATATTTCAAATATTAAATTAGAATGAAATATAGAGATAATGAATAATAAAGAATTAGTAAAATAAAGGAATTTTGGAATATAATAAATATTTTATATTTTTGTTTAATACCAAATTAATTATCCACGGGAGGCGTGAGATATATAATTTTTCTTTAAGATTAAGGTTATTAATAAAGGAGTTTTCAATTAGCACATAGTAAACTAATATTAGTAAGTTGAATATGAATGTAAATTGTGATTTTATGAAATAAATCTTTGTTATAGATGCTATTGGTGGCTTGATAAATTAATTTGTTGGAAAAACCATCACTTGAAATATATTTTTCAAGTTTTTCTTATATGGTTATCTCAAAACTAGTTAGTAGCAAAAAAAAATTGGCCATGGCAATACACTAAGTTAAAGTTTTAGTCTGATAATGTTTTTTTTCTCCTATTGTCTTTTGTTTTCTATGTATTGTGAGAATTATTATATGTAATTATTATCATATTTGTATTGATCCAAATATTATTTTAAGAGAATTATTTTCATGTACAAATTCGTAATGGCTGGAAATCCAGGTTTAATAGCTCATGAAAAAATTGGATTTCCAAAAGATGCAAGGAGAGCAAAGAATTTTCAAGAAATGTTGGCTTGGTAGATAAGATTATATATAGGTAATTTATTCAAATGTGATTTATTCATGAATTTGGTTTCAAATTGGGAGCAAAGAATTGTCAAGAAAAGTTGGCTTGGTAGATAAGATTATATATAGGTAACTCATTCAAATGTGATTTATTTATTAATTTGATTTTAAATCAAATTTGAAGTTCGTTTTAGGTGAAATTGTGAACTTTGTTAAATGTTAGGTGAAATTGTGAACGAAAGTGTTGTATTTTTGAATGACTGTAATTTTTTTTATTATCTTTCTTATATGTTGGAATATTATAAAGTATTACCATAAAATTTTATCCTCTTTTCATTACCTTTAATTATTATAAAAATTGATTATAAAATTTAAGATTTTATGTATGAAGTCAAGTCCATTTCCTATTTGGTTAAAAGCTACATGCAAAACGTTAAATGCAATATATTAATGAGTGTTAATTTTTGATGAAAAATATATGTTATGTTTGGTTTGTATGTTAACTTGGATGGATGGGTAATGTTGCAATTGGTAAAGTGAAAATATTGTTGGGAAACAGTTAAGTGACCCAAAAGAGTATGGATAAGTATACTATGTGGAAATGTTTAGTATATGTTTAGTATAGTTATATGGAAATTTTTAGTATAGTTATGAATTGAGAAGTGTGTATGTATAAAAAAAAATAGACATTATAAATTTATGTATATTTATTTCATATTATTAAATATTGAAATTGCTTTCTAAGTGTTTATGGAAATTTTTTAATATATAAAGTGAATTTAAGGATTTGAAATATATTTGGTTTTCCTTATCATAGTATTATTAAGAAGCATTTTAATGGTTGAATACTTTCAATTGAGTAATTTGATATATTGTTAATAAAAATAAAATCTAATCCAATTATTTGTTAATGGTTGTAGCTTGAGTATTTACACTATGTGTTTCTTAAATTATTCACTGAATTTTTTTATGAAGTTGAGTATGCATGTCAAAACAAGTCTAGATGGAAACACCCACCAAAACTTTCAAGTAATTGAATCAAAATTGTGAAGATATTCATTGTTTATCATAATAGTTTAAGAAATTCTCAAATTCAAGAATGTGTAGAGAGTACTTTAAAGATTCACTTTTTTTTTTCACAATCTATGATGTGGATATGTGTGATTTTTTATTATACTTTAGACATATGGCTCGAGAATCTCAAAATAAATAAACAATTTTACTAATCCTTACTCAACCCCATGAGACTATAGCTCATGCTTATCAATAGCGTCTGTCCACTTCTGCGTTATTTCATGATGCTAGGTGTTTCATGTGTGCTATGTGAAATGGCATACAAGTCTAACCTAATTTCATGGATTTCATCACTATTTTAATTTTTAACTATATTTAATTAACATTTTTTTAATTTTTGATAAAATTTTGAATAATACATCATCAGAATAAAAACTTTGGTGCTAATTTGTATTTTCAATTGATGTAAATATAATCCTCAGCCTCATCATAGTATAGCTGAGATGTTGTAAAGATAATCCTTACTCAACCTCATCATAGTATAGATCATGCTTATCAATACCGTGTGTCCACTTCTTCGTTATTTCTTATTTCAGTAAGCATGCCAAATATTCCTTATGCTATCTGAAATGGTATATAAATCTTAACATAATATCGTGAGTTTGTTATGTTGAATAGCCTTGTGCACAACCACCTTGGGTATATTGACTCGGTCGTTGCAGCGACACTTACACATATACTTTGTTGAGATGGATTGGTGAGTTGTAAATGAGTATTTCATGAAGCATTTTGTGTCGGGTTTCAATTCTAGAGGATTAATTTATTTTTGGGGTGTGCATTAAGTTCTTATTGCCTCAACAGTTTAGAATGTGCAATGGAGATTGATTCTCTTCTGGGGAGGAGTTTTTATTCTACTATTTTTACTCTTTTTTCCATTTATGCGAGTTTGTATATGGGTACTTCATCAGGCCTTGTTGTTGGGACCCATCATTTTTTTCTTTTGTTTTCTTCCTACATTTCACTTCTGTGAGGTGTTGATGTTTTCCAAAACATCCAATGTCTATCAGTAGTAAACTTAAGTAGACTCTCATCTAAACAACTATTTTTAACTATTTGTTGAGTCTCTTCGTTCATATAAATAAAAATCCTCTCATATATTTTTAATTAATCCATATTAATAAATTATTCTCTGTTAATATAAGTATCATTCATTATCTAGATTGATCCACGGATCTCTACAAAGACAACTTACCGATCTTAATAAAATTTTGCATTCCACATCATTCGATCTCTATAAAGTGGGATAGTTCAGTTCAAAGACCTATTTGCAGACATCATTATTTTAGGTACAAATAAAAAGGTACAGTGTGTGAATCATTACAAATTAGCAAATCGCCGAAATATTATACCCAAACCTGGTCAAGTATCAATTACTACCAAAATAAACAACTTGCAAGTGAATTTTTTATCGTCTCCTAGAATTGCTTAAGTCCAGACTCCAACACCACCAGGACGATGATGAGCCTGGTGCCCCGAGTGTCCCAGTCGATTTTAGACTCGACGAGAAGCTCATCTGGCTAGTTCACGGCGCCACCTTCAAATATTTCAGGTGGAAATTCAACATCGGCACAAGCTCTGCCTACAACACCTTCTACGAGGTTTGTAGAGCATTGGATGATCACCTCAATCATATTTGTCAATAATTGATGATTTGGCTGAAGAAGAAAATAATCCTATGGTTTGACTTTTTCCACAAACTTTCCATACTACACAAAAACGTGCTCCCATGCTCCTAATTTTATTATGAATTAGAATTTCCTTAAATACTCCCACGGTTCATTTTTGGCATTAACTACGTAGAGTAAGTCATTAATATATGACCCATATCCATGAGTACTATTGGTGATGCTCACAGGGATGAAGAAGTGAGATTGAAACTTGCGAAATGAATCGCATGGCATCAATCATCACTTTCGGGGCTTGCACCCGGTAACTAGGAATTCCCCAGAAATAACCCATGCCAA
This sequence comes from Picea sitchensis, assembly GCA_010110895.2. Taxonomy (NCBI): domain Eukaryota; kingdom Viridiplantae; phylum Streptophyta; class Pinopsida; order Pinales; family Pinaceae; genus Picea; species Picea sitchensis. Next base: position 167,017 of record SNQJ01S0018806.1, on the reverse strand, counting down.
TACTCTTATTGCTCAAGGGAGATTAATTGTGGAGTTTTCCCCACAATCAAGCCCACTTATATTGCTACCCCATTTGCAAAACATTAGCAAGTATTGTTCCTTATGAACTATTTAAATAGATCTCCCTTCACTCTTTTTATTTAAGCATCTAGGGGTTTTCATAATGCAACATATTAGATGGATTAACTGCGTAGACTAAGTCATTAATCTATGACCGATATCCATGAGTATTATTTGCAACTGAATGATAATTCTCATGATTTGAATAGTCCACTTAGCACTGATTGCATCGGGTGATGCTCATAATGGTGAAGATGTGGGATTTAAACTAGCAAAATGAATCAAATAGAATCAATCATCACTTCTTGGGATTGCAACCGATAACAAGGAATTCCTGGGAAATCACCCATCCTAAGGATTCTCCCGCTCAAGTGCGCTTAACTATGGAGTTTTCCCCACTAATCAAGACAACTTATCTTGTTTCCCCATTTTCAAAACCTTAGCAATTATTTTGTCTTATAAATTATTCATGTAATATCTTCGTGTTCAATCCCTCGATTAGCGATATGTAATGCAAATATGACGTATAGTTATGTGCTTGAATATGTAGTATGTAAACATTGTATACCATGGAATAAAATAAAATGAGATTCTAGTTGTAGATGGGCATGGATAGAGTGACAGGGGTTGATTTTTCCACAAAAGAGGAGTCTTGGGGGGTGGGGGGGTTACTCATGTGTCGTATTTCCCAATCCTTTTTCCTATAGTTATTGTTTTGAGTAAACCTTCTAGTTTTCCTTGGAGTGTTTGAAAGTTCAATCATTGAGTACATGTAAGCGGATGGGTGTGAGAAGACACATCCCTTATTTATTAAGAGCGTGTAGCTGAGTACAATCAACATTGGTGATTGTGCGAGTTGATTGGCTTGGGGGAAAAGGAAATTCGTATGTGAAAAGAGAGAACTTTTTACATCCATATTTTGGGATAGAAAGAGTGAGATGAGTGGTGGAATTGAAAGATAGCCATAGTGGGTTGTAGTCAACTTGTGGGAGTTGTAAAATGAACGAAGAAGTAAGTTGTTAGGCATATAGAGTGAGTTTTTATATGCAGAGAAAACGATTTGTTGTTGAGAGTTTCCTATTGCAGATTTAATTCTCTACAGTTCCTAGCTAGAGAGATTCCTATATCCAACTTGTGTTGGAGCCTTGGAGGGAAGGGGGATAGTATGAGAAACTATGTAGTAGAGAAGGGGATCATATTCCTTAGGTTGTGTAGGTTGTGGGGAAGAGAGCATGAGATTTTTTATCCCTTTGCATGTTTTTAATTTAAGGATATTTGAAAAATAAAATTTTAAATTATTGGGTTTACTAGTGGGGGACACTACAATTCAGTTAGAGCTCCCTTGTTGAAAGTAGATCTACAGGTCCACTTGAATATGCTTTGAGATGATTCCAACCGGATCAACTCTAACTAGATTTTTTACCTTTCACTTAAAAACTATGTTAACCTCTTGAATTATCATCATTAATAATGTCATTAACCAACCACCAGGACAATTGTTACACAAGAACTATGGGGAAATAAAAATTGATTGTCACCAGTCACCGAGCCTTGATACCTTTAGCATTGTTCCTTTAAGTGTTTACTCCAATTTGGTTTAACCAACCACTAGGAACTGTGAGCCCTCCTTTAAACATCTTCAATTGATCGTGGGTCTGGTCCAATTTAACTAGCTAGCAAACACCAAGGAAACTAACACTTAGTGTTTTGTGAAGGGTTAAAACCCAATATGGTTGATGAAAACTTGTCAACTCATGTTTCTACTATGAATTTTGGAACCCTAATTTTATTATCATTGTTGAGTAAGTTATCCTTTGGTTCAACTCATATCCTTCTCCCTAATTCTTACCATCATAGTTGGACCATAAAGTTGTCCTATCATCATAAAATCCATGAAGTTGTTATAGAGAGACTCACGATTGATTTCATTCACAAATTTCAAGTCCCGTACATAGAGCATAAACACAATAATAGAGGAAGCACATGGTTTTAAAGAATCATTTGTACATAGATTTATGTGTTTAATCACATAATCACAAAGAACGTAGAGAGGAATTCACCCACACAATGGGTGCATAAATCGACAATTTTTCATTAACAACTAGATACATAAATCTCTCACAATTCCAATATACCTCCTACCTCTCTAGTGGTCTAGTTTATCTTTTCTTGGCCATCCATGTTCATTCCCATTGGATTAAAATATAAATTACTCATTGAACCTCTTTCAATGTTAGTTCAATACTAGCAATTAAAAAACCTCCTACATCTAGTCAACGACATGCTCAACATATAAAATAATTTGATTACATTGAAATTCATCTAAATCCACCAAAACTAATTAATCTTAATTTTCCCCAAGGTGTAGTGAAGTTGTTCATGGAGTGTACTGTTAAGGAACTTCGTTATGTCAAATCACTGGCTCAAAACCCCGACTTACCTTATCTGTCACATATGGGGCATCGTGGGCACATGTGGTGGTTACAGTGGTTAGCAGTCGGATAAAATGACCTCATGTCATGTATGACGATTTTCTGATTCCACTAGTCAAAAAAAATAATTAATCCCAATTTAAATTTGAAGGAACACACTCCCTTTAGTAAACTTGTAACCTTCTAGAGGTCGAAGTTCAGGGTAGCCATGATGATTCTACATCAAACTCCCAAGGTAAAAGAGTTTCATGACCTCCTGGTCACAGTATTCGATCTACTAGTAGATTGTTGTAGATTCTTCTCCTCCTTGACCCGAAACTCGATTTTGTTGTTGCCTATTTAATTTTCTATCTCGTTGTTGTACTTTTGTTGTTTGCAACCTTCCAATATCCCACACTTGGTATTCTTGGTGCCTACAACTCTACAAGGAATTGATCTCTTCTTTTCCATATATCATTATGTCTTTATTTACTAATATGAGTGGAATCCTCCCAACTAAGAAAAAAATTAATATAAGAGCCTACAACCAATCAGTCATACCTTCCAACTTACTCCATACTTTTGGAATTTCCTCCAGGCTTTGGATCATTTAACAATGATCAATTTTCTACTTTTGTTCATATGCATAATTTTTCTCTTGAATTTTATGCTCCTCTGTAATTTTGATTTGAATATAATTTTTAATCCCTATGTTTCCTTTAGATTTGAAAATGTGTTTGACATGTTCTTCACTATGTCTTATCCTCCCATCCATGACTTCATCTCAATTTTCTTCCTTGCTAGAAATGGCCATTGTATTCTCTTTTGTAATAACGATTTGAGGCTCTTGAAACCTATGATGGTCATCTTGTTCTGCATCCTTCATACAAAAGTCCTTTGCAACCGGTTGGTTACAATTCAAACTCATGTTGATTTTAATGCTATTTCTTCTTTTCAATAGATGTCCATCTTTGTCGTGGTATTCATGTGAAATTATTTGTCTTCCTCTTCCTTTTTTTTTTTTTTGGTACTGAGGGAATCGACAACTAGTGGTTCTCGTAGTCGCATGACATGGGGTCGATCCCCGTCGGCTACCACTATAACCCCAGGTGCAACCACCCAGCCCGCAAGAATGGCGCACGAGTAAATCCGGGTGAGAATCAAACATGAGACTTCATTTTACAAATTTCCTTCCATTTACACGGCACTTGTCAATCCGTTTACACCCATACGGGATCTTCCTCTTCCTTAATTACATCTAATAGTGGTTTCTTATCTTCATGCTCTTAAGTACCTACAATCATATATGCACACAAAACCTTAGTTTGAAAAGAATAAAATTCCTTAGTATCGGTTGACTCTTCTCGCATCCTCCACTTTTGTTCATCTAATCACTCCATGGGACTCTCATCTTCACCATGATCTTCTCCAAGGATTGGTCCTTATTCAGGTTCACAAATGTGAACTTCTACCTTCTTGTTGTAATATAGGGAATAAAAGGGGATTGTTACCATTAGTTCAACACATAAGGAAGCATAGATTCACATACATATAGACAAATACATAGACAAAGTAGTGGAAGTCCAATGAACAACATTTTATTATATGATATGTCCATACAACATAATAGATACAATCTTCCTCATAGAGCTTGTCTATTTATACCTATATGTTTAGTTACCAGGCAATTGTGACTAAATAACTTCATGAGTCGGTTGGTTAATAGAGACTTTGACCGACCTATACTTCCAAATTCAACAGTCGACCGAATACTCTTAGTCGACTGTCGGTTCTAGTTGACAAACTCGAATAACCCTTACAACATCTTCCCCCACCTCGATTCGTTTCTCGTCCAGAGCAAGAGGAGAGGATTACAATTTTTTCTTGTACATCGACTATTTACAAATAGAAATGATGGGAAGAAATAATGAAGAATAAATTTAGCCAAAATATCTTGATGCTTGAAGAAGTTATGTAACCTTTTCGATATTCTTTAGTATCTCTTTTCACTCCCTTGAATGCCCAGATTTGACATCATCCTTGATTTTGATTCCACTGCCATATTTTCTTCTGATAGAAATATGTTACTTGAAACGATCTTTTAATATTTTCTTTCTGCACTTTATCCAAGTAACCTGAACTGGGATGTGACTTACAATCTTAGAGAATGTTTGTGAGTGCTCCCCTTGTGCTCAGAATTAAGTGGATGAAACTGCAGAGGGGCATCCCTTCCTTCATGTGGGAGTGAAAACCTTCTTTTGATGTATTTAACCATCATTCCCAAGTAACTTCTACATTATGAGGCTTTGGTTCAGGATGATCATCATTTGTTATTCTCATCGGCCCCATGGTCAATGTTTACAAACTTAACTATGTGAAGAATGGTTTTTTCACTTTCCTCTAGCTTTGATATATAGAGTCTGGTTTTGTGATCTTGAAGGTAACTCATAGGGTATCGAAATGCCTTGCTCGTGGTTGAATCTTAACAGATCACGGATTTGCATAGAATTGTGAGCTTAATGATGAAGGTTTTCCTATGCTACTGATTCAACTCTTGTTGATTGGGGATTCTGAGAGACAATTGGCTTGGGGGAAAAGGAAATTCATATGGGAAAAGAGAGAATTTTTTACATCCATATTTTGGGATAGCAAGAGTGATATGAGTGGTGGAATTGAAAGATAGCCATAGTGGGTTGTGGTTAGCTTGTGGGAGCTATAAAATGCACGAAGAAACAAGTTGTTAGGCATATACAGTGAGTTTTTATATGCAGAGAAAATGATTTTTTGTTGAGAGTTTCCTATTGCAGATGTAATTCCCTAGAGTTTCTAGAAAGAGGGATTCCTATATCCAACTTGTGTTGGAGACTTGGAGGGAAGGGGGATAGCATGAGGGACTATGTAATAGAGAAGGGGATCCTATTACTCAGGTTTTGTAGGTTGTGAGGAAGAGAGAATGGGAATTTTTATCCCTTTTCATGTTTTTAATTTAAGGATATTTAAAAAAAAAAATTAATTGGTGGGTTTAGTAGTGGGGGATAATACAATTCAGTCAGATCTCCCTTGTTGAAAGTAAATCTGCAGGTCCACTTGAATATACTTTGAGATGATTCGAATCGAAAAAAATATAACTAGATTCTTTATCTTTCACTTAACAACTATGTTAACCTCTTAAAATATCGTCATTAATAATGTCATTAACTGACCACCAAGACCACCATTACACAAGAACAATGGAGAAATAAAAATTGTTTGTCACCAGTCACCAGGCTTTAATACCTTTAGCATTGTTCCTTTAAGTGTTTACTCCAATTTGGTTTAACCAACTACTAGGAACTAAGAGCCCTCCTTTAAACATATTCAATTGATCATGGGTCTGGTCCAGTTTAACTAGCGACTGAACACTAGGGAAACTAACACTTAGTGTTTTGTGAAGGGTTAAAACCGAATATGGTTGATGAAAACTTGTCCACTCATGTTTCTACTATGAATTTGGGAACCCTAATTTTATTATCATTGTCGAATATGTTTTCCTTTGGTTCAACTCATATCCTTCTCCCTAATTTTGACCATCATAGTTGGATCATCAAATTTTCCTATCATCATAAAATCCACGAAGTTCATAGGAAATTTGTCATGATCTCATTCTCTTCCATTTGAGATCAACATGTCCGACCCTTTTACAGAGAGACTCATCATTGATTTCATTCACGGATTTCAAGTCCCATCCAATGAGCATAAACACAATAATAGAGGAAGCACATGTTTTTAAAGAAGCATTCGTACACAGATTTGTGCCTTTAATCACATAATAGAAAAGAACATAGAGATTAATTCACCCACACATTGGATGTATAAATCGGAAATGTTTCATTAACAACTATATATATAAATCTCTCACAATTCCAATATACCTCCTACCTCTTTAATGGTCTAGTTTACCTTTTCTTTGCCTCCATGTTCATTCCCATAGGATTAAAATATAAATAACTCATCGAACCTCTTTCAAAGTTGGTTCAATACTATAAATTAAAAAAACTCCTACATCTAGTCAATGACATTCTCAACATAGAAAATAGTTTGATTACATGGAATTTCATCTAAATCCACCAAAACTAATTAATCTTAATTTTCCCGAGGGTGTAGTGAAGTCATTGATGGAGTGTATTGTTAAGGAACTTCGTTATGTGAAATCACCAGTTTGAAATCTCAACTTACCTTATGTGTTTCATATGGGGCATCGTGGGAACATGTGGAGGTTATAGTGGTTAGCAGTCGGATAACACGACCTTGTGTCATGTGAGTACATGTATGACTATTTGTTGATTCCACTAGTCAAAAAAAAAAATAATCCCAATTTAAATTTGATGGAACCCACTCCCTTTAGTAAACATGTGACCTTCTAGATATCAAATTTGAGGCTATCCATGACGCTTCTACATCAAACTCCCAAGGTACAAGAGTTTCATGACCTCCTGGTCAGGTCTTCGATCTACTAGTAGGTTGTTGTAGATTCTTCTCTTCCTTGATCCCAAACTCGATTTTGTTGTTTCCTATTTACTTTTCTATCTTGTTGTTGTACTTTTTTTGTTTGAAACCTTCCAATATCCCACACTTGGTATTCTTGGTGCCTACAAATCTGCAAGGAATTGATCTCTTATTTTCCATATATCATTATCTCTTTGTTCACTAATATGAGTGGAATCCTCCCAACTAAGAAAAAAATTAATATAAGAGCATACAACCAATCAATCATACCTTCTGACTTACTCTATACTTTTGGGATTTCCTCCTGGCTTTGGATCATGCAACAATGGTCAATTTTGTAACTTTCTTCATATGCATAATGTTTCTATTGAATGTTATGCTCCTCTGTAATGACGATTTGAATAGAAATTTTAATCCCTATATTTCCTTTAGATTTGAAAATTGGTTTGACATGTTCTTCACTCCGACTTATCAACCTATCCATGACTTTATCTCCATTTTCTTCCTTTCTAGAAATATCCATTGTCTTCTCTTTTTTAATAGAGTTTTGAGGCTCTTGAAACCAATGATGGTCATATTGTTCTGCATCCTTCATATAGAAGTCCTTTGCAACTTCTTGGTTACAATTCAAACTCACCTTGATTTCAATGATATTTCTTCTCTTCAATAGATGTCCACCTTTGTTGTGGTCTTCATGTGAAATTATTTATCTTCCTCTTCCTTTATTACATCTACTAGTGATTGCTTATCTTCATTCTCTTCAGTACATACAATCATATATGCACACAAAACCTTAGTTTTAAAATAATAAAAGTCCTTGGTCTCGGTTGATTATTCTCGCATCCTCCCCTTATGTTAATCTAATCACTCCATGGGAATCTCATATTCATCATCATTTTCTCCAAGGAATTGTCCTTGTACCGGTTCACAAATGTGAACTTCTACCTTATTGTTGTAATATAGGGAAAAGTAGGGGATTGTTACCATTAGTTCAACACATAAGGAAGCATAGATTCACATACATATAAACAAAGACCTAGAAAAAGTAGTGGAATTCCAAAGAACAACACTTTATTATATGATCTGTCAATACAACACAATAGATACAATCTTCCTCATATAGCTTGTCTATTTATACCTATATGTTTAGTTACCAGGCAATTGTAACTACCTAACTTCCTGAGTCGGTTGGTTAACAGAGACTTCGACCGACCTTAACTTACGAATTCAACAGTAGACCGAATAATCTTAGTCGACTATTGGTTCTAGTCAATAGACTCTACTAGCCCTTACAACATATCCCCCGACCTCAATTCCTTGCTCGTCCAGAGCAAGAGGAGAGGATTGAAATTTTTTCTTGTACATTGACTATTTACAAATAGAAATGATGGGAAGAAATAAGGAAGAAGAAATTTAGCCAAAATATTTTGATGCTTGAAGAAGTTATGTGAACTTTTTGATCTTCCTTAGTATCTCTTTTCACTCCCTTGAATTCTCATATTTGACATCATCCTTGATTTTGATTCCACTATCATCTTTTCTTCCGATAGTATTATATATTACTTAAAACGACCTTTTGACATTTTCTTTCTGCACTTTGTCCAAGTAACTTGAACTAGGATGTGACTTCCAATCTTAGAGAATGTTCATGAGTGTTCCCCTTGTGCTTAGAATTAAGTGGATGAAACTACAGGGGGGAACCCCTTCCTTTGTGTGGGAGGGAAAACCTTATTTTGATGTATGTAACCATGATTCCCGAGTAGCTTCTACATTATGAGGCTTTGTTTTAGGAGGGTCATCATATTCTATGCTCATCAGCCCTATGGTCAATGTTTACAAACTTAAATATGTGAAGAATGGTTTTTTCGCTTTCGTCTAGCTCTAATATATAGAGTTCAGTTTTGTCATCTTGAAGGTAACTGATAGGGTAGTGAAACCCCTCTCTCGTGATTGAATATTAATGAATCATGGATTTGCATAGAATTGTGTGCTTAATGATGAACATTGTTCTGTGCTACCGAGTCAATTCTTGTTGATTGGGGATTATGAGAGTCAATTTTCTTGGGGGGAAAGGAAATTCGTATGGGAAAAGAGAGAATATTTTGCATCCATATTTTGTGATAGAAAGAGTGAGATGAGTGGTGGAATTGAAGGATAGCTATAGTGGGTTGTGGTCAACTTGTGGGAGCTATAAAATGCACGAAGAAGCAAGTTGTTAGGCATATAGAGTGAGTTCTTATATGCATAGAAAATGATTTGTTGTTGAGAGTTTCCTATTGCATATGTAATTCCCTAGAGTTCCTAGAAAGAGAGATAACTATATCCAACTTGTGTTGGAGCCTTGGAGGGAAGGAGGATAGAATGAGGGACTATGTAGCAGTGAAGGGGATCATATTCCTTATGTTGTATAGATTGTGGGGAAGAGAGAATGAGAGTTTTTATCCCTTTTCATGTTTTTAATTTAAGGATATTTTAAAAATAAAATTTTAAATTGTTGGGTTTAGTAGTGGGGGACACTACAATTAGTTAGATATTGTTAAGAACCAAACATCAATATAGCATAGAAAAACCTCAGGAAAAGTACTCAACGCCTTGAAAAAGAGATAATTTCATATAATAAGCCTCTTAGAGAGCCTTCTCCTTTTTACCCAGCAAATGTTTCAGGGTACAAGATGATTCAAAATGAAAATGTCTCCTTGGTATATGGGAGACTGGGAGTATAATTACAACTAATGGACTAGTAGGCATAAATGAGAGTAAGCATTACTAATCCTAGTATGCTGATTAAAGGGGTGTGAGACAATATTAGAGACTTAGCATGCCCTCCTTGAGACAAGTGTGCATTGCTAGCACTTGAGTAGCTTCTGGATATACGTATGAGATCTCATCTTCCCAAATTGGGATCTTGATAGATAGTTTCCTCCATTTTAATGAGATACTCTTGAAATGGATCTATTCCTCGGGTTGAATTCTTGTGTCGGTGATGGCTGGGGCTTAATGTGTTTTCCTTCCTCATCAAAGTTCTAGCAATATAGTTTATTTGGGATCTTGTAAGCTATAACCTTTAAATAGAACATGGAAGCGGGGTTGTACTAAGTGACGATCGCAGACAGCTCAATTTGTATGCCCATAAATTACCAAATGCTTTACTGTGGCTTACCTTATAAGGGCCATGGTACTTTGGTGATAATTTATTATCCTTCTTGGCTTGATTGAGGGGACATGTTGTTTGTATGGTTTGTAGTCTTAAAACACCCAATCCCCTAAAACTTTGCTTTCCCTCTGATGTTGATCTGCTTGTTGTTTTCATGCGATTATAGTACCATGGTAAGGTTGTCCTTTAGATTTAGGAGAACTTGTTGTTGATTCTGATGTGATCTTCCACTTCTTGAACCTTAGATTTTTTCTTTTAGAGCCGAAGTGATGGTATCCATAAAGTGCCATAAATGGTGTCATTTTGTTTGCGATTATGAAAAGAAGTGTTATACCACCAATACATAAGGAATTAGCCAGCTGAACCATTGTGTTTGCTTATGGGAATGACTTAGCAACGAAGGTAGCCTTCAGGACATTTGTTCACTATCGGAACTGTCCATTAGATTGGGGATGATAGGATGAGCTATGAGCCAATTGAGTACCCAAAACAAGGTGGAAACAATTAAATCCAAAATGTCGATTAAGTGGGATCTAAATATACACTTACAATAATCTTTGGGGAACGCCATGTAGCTTTGAGCTGTCTCCATGAATGCAATGGAAAATATACTAGCATTGAAGGGATGAGAGGGTGCACAAAAATGTGCGTGCCAGTCGATCTATCAAAACCCACCATGATTACACTCTTTCCTTCAGGATTTGGTAACCTTGTGAGTAAGTCCATGACTCCTCAGTAATTGACTTGGGATGGATAATGGTTATAACAGACCTGGGGTCTTAATTATTTACAACTTATTTTGTTGGAAAACCAAAAAAAAAAAAAAAAAAAAAAAAAAAAAAAAAATCCTTCTTGACTCTATGGTAGGTTTCAAAAGGAAACCACAGGTGCCTCCCTCTTTGGAGGTGTGCAGTTCCAATAGTACCCTTTGTTTGGGTTGGGAGTTCTTACATAAATATAAGCAATCTTTTGTACCATAGTGAATCATTTGTCCATGTAAATGTGTCTGATGCTTGGAATCATGTTACAACCTTTGAATGAGAGTCCAGCTTTTAGTCATTCTTCCATTCATCCCTTTAGCTATTGTATCCAATCGGGTTGGATGATTGAGATAACTACAGGAAGAGAAGGCCTCAACATCTTCATCCTTTCTTGAGGTGCACATAATGTCACCACAACGTTTGCTTCCCCTTTTATAGAGTTCAAAATGGTTAACCAATATCTTGGTTACCCATTTTTTGTTGTTCTTGAAGAGAGATAGTCTTTGTTCCAAGAGTATTTAAGACTATCGTCTGTTTTTGCAGCAGAGTGCTACACAGTAGGTAAGGGCACCATTTATTCAATGAATGAAGTATTTCCATCATTTCCTTCTCATAAATAGGTTTGTGTAAGTCCCTTCCCAGGTGGTCGACTTTCAAAAGCCGGGGCCTCCTTCTTGCATTAGGGCGGCGCAATTCCATTTCGAGGCATCACATTCTACAATAAAGGTTTTAGTGAAGTATGGAGTGGTCAAGGCCAGGGAGCTTTGCACGTCAGCTCTTTAAGTTGTTCAAAGATTTAGTTTCCTCTAGAGTCCATGAAAATGAATCCTTCTTAGTTGAATTAATGGATTAAAGGTGTTTGCTTTATTCTTCCCTTAGTTAGAATAAACTTACGGTAGTAACACATCAAACCAAAATCCCCTCGAAGATTCTTCAAATGTTTGCAGGGTCAGCCCAGTCCATCTATAGCCTTAATCTTATTAGGAGTCTATAGGCATTCATGAGATACAATATGACCTGTCTCACCTCCTTTACTCCAAAACATTTGGATGGGTTTGGCATATAGTTGTTGCTCCTTTATTGGTTGTAGCACCTTGTCAGCATGTCCTTTGTAGTCCTCCCAAGACTTGCTATAGATTAGTATATCATCAAAAATACAAACACAAATTTTGAAGGAAGAAGGGCTTGAAAAGTAGATTCATCAACCCTTGGAATGTGGAAGGTGCATTTGTAAGGCGAAGACTATGATAAAAATTCCTGTGGCCTTCATGAGTTCGAAATCTTGTTTTGGGATATCTTCTTCCTTCATTCTGATCATTAGATTACGAGCGGAGTCAGTTTGTGAAATAGATTGCTCCATAGTTCATCTAACAATTCATCAATGGCGGGGGAATTGAAACTTATCTTTAATAGTGATCTTGTTGAGCTCTCTATAATGCGGACACATAATATGGGTTTATCTTTCTTAGATATCAGCCCATTACAAGCAGATCTTGAGTAAGAACTTTGGCTATGTCTAATAATGCACCGACCTCATTTCTTCAACCATGCACTCAATTTTGCTCTTTTGGAAGGGCATAAAATTTAATGCAGTATGGCACGATGTTAGGAGGAACACTTTGGGAATTAGGTGAATTTCATGATCATGATTTCCAGTGGGTGGAAGACCTTTAGGAATATCTTAAAATACTTTGGAATTCTTATCAATGATCCCTTTGGAGATATTGAGGAATAGATGTATTAGATGTTTGAACATCTAGTGAGCATAGTTGATACCCAATAACCTTGTCCCTTTTTCAATAATTTTTCATTCCATTAGATCTTATCACCTTCACAGGATATACTGTGATACCTCTTAACTCAATTTCTTTTTCCTTCACTTGAAAATTTCATGAAAAGTTCTTGAAAATTAAAAGCCATTGTTCACAATGGCTTGTAACCATTTAGTTCCTAGTACAACATCTGCACCACCCATGGGTACTAGCAATCATTGGACTATTCATTACATATTCCCCCATAGTAAGATTGATCATTATTGCATTTTCACGAGGTTAATGGTTCCTCATCACAGTCATTACTTGAAACTCTAGGCGGATATACAAAGCGATTGAGATCTTTGGCTAATTTGGTGAATGAAATTATGAGTACTTCGAGAATCAATTAGGACTATTACCTTTTTATTTTTTGATGTATCCTTCAATCTTGAGTGTTTGAGGAGTGCTAATTCCCTTAATTCATTACGATATGCATTGGGAGTCAACTCTTAGAGACGAAAATGCTTCCTACGTTTTCATCTTGAGATGGTTCTTGTTATTGTTCTTCTTCCTCTTCCACAATCTATGTAGAATAATTTCTTCTCACCACACTTATGTCACTTCTGTACTAGCTGTCACAATTAAAGCATAAACGAGTATCAACCTTGTAGGTTGAGGTGTTTTATAAGAAGGGCATTGTTCTCTCTATAGATGGTAGGATTGGTCCTTCTAGTAGCCATATGTATTTTTACTTTCAACATTTCTTGCCACCTTAAATGCATTCTTCAATGATTTGGGTTCCCAAAGCGAACCTCATGTTGAATGTTATCCTTTAAAGTTCCTATGAATACATCAGGTCAGTGCTCATCGGAATATCGGTTACCTTTATATTCCAATCTTTGGAAGTTCTCAATGTATAGATAACTAAACCCTTTTTGCTTGAGATTTATGAATTGGCTAAAGAAGGTATTGCTTTTTGTATCCTCATAGTGTGCTATCGAACTCTTAGTGAAAATTGTCCAAGTGGCCAGTGATTTGTGAGAACAAAGCCATTGATACCATAGAAATTGATTGGGTTCTAAATATAAGGATGCAAGATTTACCTTTTGTAAAGTTGGAACTTGTTGTATATCAAAGAATTTCTCCATTTGAGTATCCATGTGATTGGGTCCTTTCCACATCAAACTTCCTCATGTCGATCTTAGGAACATGGTTGGTTTTCAAACCAAAGGTTGGAGTTTCTCATTCTTGATTCACCTTCCTTGTGTCCTCATCATGAATTTAAAGGGATACATTGTCACTTTGTGAGGTGTCTTCTGTTCTGAAATTTTCAATGGCTTCCATGATCTCTACCTTTAAGCCCTCCATCATCTCTTGTGTGGTTCATCTTTTGTTACTATATTTTTGTAAAATCATTTTATGTCCCTAGCATTTCTTCACCTTAATCAAAGGTCAGAGTAGAGGATTTTTGGAGCTTATTTGGTGTATAGAATTCCAACACAGGTAGCATGTTGACCAAGTATCACTTCGAACCTTGATTTTGAGGTGGTTACGCTGAATGATATGTCTTACGTTGTATCTCAAAGTTTATTATACGTGTATGAAACTTTCTTTATCATGGATTCTTTGATATTTCTTCACGAAATTCCACAGATTACGATCACAATTGGATGTGCCAAGTGGAAGTGGTAACTTCCCCACAACTTGCTGATTTTGGCCTTTCGAGGAGATCTCACTTGTATAAGCATGCTAGTGATATAAAATTCTGAAACTTGCACTTTAAGATCTACTGATTGTCCAAGATCCAATGCAACTAGTCCAGGTAATTTGGACACTTTCGAGAAGTTCACGGTGTTTTAACTGGACCACCTTCTTGAGACTAGTCCTATTGACTAGTCTTATTGACTAGTCGGATACCCTATATTACACAAGGTGTATATACAAATTTAAAGATGACCCGAGGAGGCTGAAATTTTTACCACGGATACCTTACCAATTTCTATAAATGGCCTCCGGTTTTCAGGGTCTGAAACGTTCTGAGAAAAATTGTATATGTACCATAATGACTCATTTTAGGATGATTCCAAACCCCTATCTTGTACATCATCTCAGAAATTATAAGGCCTCAAGAGGTGAATTTTTAACTAGCAATACCTTGATCCGTCCTACTAAATATCCTCCAAAGGTGTTATATGCGAGCGTTGTAGAAAAAGTTATAGCGAAAAGTTTCCACGGTGATTGTCTTAGATGTAGTAGTGAAACCCCAGACCTTGAGCTCTGATACCATATGTTAAGAACCAAACATCAATATAGCATAGAAAAACCTGGAAAAGGTATAGCCTTGAAAGAGATAATTTCAGATAATAAGCCTCTTGGGGGCAGCCTCCCTTTTACCCACTTAAATGTTCCAGAAGTGCAAGATGGTTCAAAATGAAAATGTCTCCTTGGTGTATATGGGAGACTAGGAGGTATAAAGTGCAACAAAATGAAAATGTCTCCTTGGTATATATAGGAGACTAGGAGGTATAATTACAACTAATGGCCTAAAGCCGACATAAATAAAATAGCATTACTAATCTAATATGCCCCAATTAAGGGGTAATGAGACAATATTAGGGCTTAACAGATATTCCTTGTTGAAAGTAGATTTATAGGTCCACTTGAATGTAATTTGAGATGATTCCATCCGAAACAACTCTAACTAGGTTCTTTACCTTTCACTTAACAACTATGTTAACCTCTTGAATTATTACCATTAATAATGTCATTAACTAACTACCAGGACCATTGTTACAGAAGAACAATGGGGAAATAAAAACCAATTGTCACCAGTCATCGAGCCTTGATACCTTTAGCATTGTTCCTTTAAGTGTCTACTCTGATTTGGTTTAACAAACCACTAGGA
The DNA here is from genome assembly GCA_010110895.2 of Picea sitchensis. Lineage (NCBI taxonomy): Eukaryota > Viridiplantae > Streptophyta > Pinopsida > Pinales > Pinaceae > Picea > Picea sitchensis. The sequence goes on along the minus strand of SNQJ01S0018806.1, from coordinate 151,487 downwards.
ACTGTGAGCCATCCTTTAACCACTAGGAATTGTGAACCATCCTTTAAACATCTTCAATTGATCGTAGGTTTGGTCCAGTTTAACTAGCCACCGAACACCAGGGAAACTAAGACTTAGTGTTTTGTTAAGGGTTAAAACCCAATATGGTTGATGAAAACTTGTCCACTTGTGTCTCTACTACAAATTTGGGAACCCTAATTTTATTATCATTGTCAAATATGTTATCCTTTGGTTCAACTCACACCCTTCTCCCTAATTTTGACCATCATAGTTGGATCAAGTTGTCCTATCATCATAAAATCCACGAAGTTCATAGGAACTTTGTCACAATATCATTCTCTTCCAATTGAGATCAACACATCGGACCCTCTTACAGAGAGACTCACGATTGATTTCATTCACAGATTTCAAGTCCCATCCACAAAGCATAAACACAATAATAGAGGAAGAACATGTTTTTAAAGAAGCATTAGTACACAGATTTATGCATTTAATCACATAATCGCAAAGAACGTAGAGAGTAATTCACCCACATATCGGGTGCATAATTCGACAATGTTTCATTATAAACTATACACATAAATGTCTCACAATTCCAATATACCTCCTACCTCTCTAATGGTCTACTTTACCTTTGCTTGGCCTCCATGTTCATTCCCATAAGATTAAAATATAAATAAATCATCGAACTTCTTTCAAAGTCGGTTCAATACTATCATTAAAAAAAAATCCTACATCTATTCAATGACATGCTCAACATAGAAAACAGTTTGATTGCAGGGAAATTTATCTAAATCCACCAAAACAAATTAATCCTAATTTTGACCAGGGTGTAGTGAAGTTGCTGATGGAGTGTATTTTTAAGGAACTTTGTTATGTGAATTCACCATTTTGAAACCCCAACTTACCTTATGTGTCGCATATGGGGTATTTTGGGAACATGTGGAGGTTACATTAGTTAGTAGTGGGATAACACAACCTTGTGTCACGTGAGTACATGTACGATTATTTGTTGATTCAACTAGTAAAAAAAATTAATCCCAATTTAAATTTGATGGAACCCACACCCTTTAGTAAACATGTGACCTTCTAGAGGTTGAATTTTAGGCTGGCCATGATGCTTCTACATCAAACTCCCAAGGTACAAGAATTTCATGACCTCCTGGTCATGGTCTTTGATATGCTAGTATGTTGTTGTAGATTCTTCTCCTCCTTGATCCCAAACTCAATTTTGTGTTTCCTATTTACGTTTCCATCTCGTTGTTGTACTTTTTTTGTTTGCAACCTTCCAATATCCCACACTTTGTATTCTTGGTGCCTACAACTCTGCAAGGAATTGATCTCTTCTTTTCCATATATCATTATGTATTTTTCACTAATATGAGTGGAATCCTCCCAACTGAGAAAACAATTAATATAAGATCATACAACCAATCAATCATACCTTTCGACTTACTCCATACTTTTGGAATTTCCTCTAGGATTTTGATCATGTAACGATGATCAATTATCTATTTTACTTCATATGCATAATTTTTCTCTTGATTTGTATGCTCCTCTGTAATACTGATTTGAATAGAATTTCCCATCCCTATGTTTCCTTTAGATTTGAAAATTGGTTTGACATGTTCTAAACTCTGTCTTATCATCCTATCCACAACTTCATATCCATTTTATTCCTTTCTGGAAATGGCCATTGTCTTCTCTTTTGTAATAGTGATTTGAGGCTCTTGAAACCTATGATGGTAATCTTTTTCTGCATCCTTCATACATAATTCCTTTGCAACCTGTTGGTTACAATTTAAACTCATGTTGATTTCAATGATATTTATTCTCTTCAATAGATGTCCACCTTTGTCGTGATCTTGATGTGAAATCATTTATCTTCCTATTCCTTTATTACATCTACTATTGGTTTCTTATATTCATGCTCTTCAGTACCTACAATCATATATGCACACAAAACCTTAGTTTTAAAATAATAAAATTCCTTGGTCTCGGTTGATTCTTCTCACATCCTCCCATTTTGTTCATCTAATCACTCAATGGGACTCTCATATTCATCATGATCTTCTCCAAGGATTGGTCTTTGTTCAGGTTCAAAAATGTGAACTTCTACCTTCTTGTTCTAATCTAGGGAAAAGTATGGGATTGTTACCACTAGTTCAACACATAAGGAATCATAGATTCACATACATATAGAAAAATACAGAAAAAGTAGTGGAAGTCCAAAGAACAACACTTTATTATATGACATGTCAATACAACACAATAGATACAATCTTCCTCATAGAGTTTGTCTATTTATACCTATATGTTTAGTTACCAGGCAATTGTAACTAGCTAACTTTCTAAGTTGGTTGGTTAACATAGACTTCAACTGACCTATACTTCTGAATTCAACAGTCGACTGACTACTATTAGTCGACTTTCGGGTCTAGTCAACAGAATCAACTAGCCCATACAACATATGTTGATACTGAGAGGGGGGTGAATTAGTATCAAGTACAATTTAAAACCTTTTTCAAATTATAATTAAAACATTCAACTATATCCAATGAGCAATGAACAATAGTATAAGAGTTACACCAATACACCATAATACACAATGCACAATATATGAGAAATAATCAATAGTTATTGTTCAAGGGAAGTAATGACTTCCAAAGGTAGCTACAACTTCCAAATGTAAAGGGAGGGATAAACCTCCAAGAGGAAGATACAATCCTCCAATATAAAGAGAGATTTAAACTCTCCATCCTTTCCCCTTCCTTCCACCCAAGAATATATGAGAGATAATAAAACTTTGCATTAAATCATCACCATCAATCAATCATCACATAGAACCTGATAATGCTTCCTGAGACTTCTTCAATTTCTGCAATTCTTCAATTCTTGGAGTACTCTGATCCTATAGATAATATTACTCAATGTATT
>SNQJ01S0018806.1:136090-148500 GCA_010110895.2 Picea sitchensis | reverse complement strand
TCTGATCCTATAGATAATATTACTCAATGTATTCTCTGAAACTCCTCCAATTTTCACTCCTTGAATCCTCCCCAAAAAGAGGTTATAGAAAGAATGGTAGACTTTATTCAATTCTGGTCTGTTCAGAAGACCCAACCTGTACAGCATGCCCCGCACTCAATATTTAACATCCGATTCTGAAACTCACACACAAGAAACTAAATTCCGTACTATTTCCAATGGAAGTGGTCCCACTTCATTTGGATTATGTATGAAGAAGTTATGATTGTTTTACCCGGAACACTTGTTTATTGACTAGCTTCAGGACTGGTCACAAACTCTATCTTCCACAGAGTGTATCTCCAGAATTATAGAGAATCAAGAGATAATTTTTTTTACCAAAGGTACCTTGATATGTATTCTCAATACCATAGTGATTTCACCATATGAATCGTTCTAGAAAATAATTTATAGCAAAAATGGTAAGATGACCTGAAAATAACATACCTTAGAACACATCACCAAAAGACTTCATCCTCCCTTGAAATATGGCCTTCTTTTACTTATTATTTCCTCTTAAATTCAACTTGTATCAAAATGAATGTATAATGATGTTTATTGATACCATTTATGTCACTTTTTTTTAACATTAGGGCCAACTTGACACTTTTTTATTTTGTAATTCTTTTCTTTAATGATCTTCAGGGCCTACATGTACTTCCTTCTTCAATTCACTTTGTCATCTTCAAAAATTTATTTCCCATCAACCATGAGGATTCACGTAACGTTCCACATACTATCAGAAATAGCACGATGTATACTATCCATCCATGGGTGTTGTATCTGCATGTGCATTTTCCTTCATGTCCAAATACCTTCATCAATATTGTGTTCCAAAACCCATGACTAGGGTTGAGATCAATGACAACAACCAATCTTCCAACAACATCTCCCCCAAACTCAATTCTTTGCTCGTCTAGAGCAAGAGGAGACGATTACAATTTTTTCTTGTACATTGATTATTTACAAATAGAAATGATGGGAAGAAATAAGGAAGAAGAGATTTAGCCAAAATATTTTGATGCTTGAAGAAGTTATGTAACCTTTTTGATATTCTTTAGTATCTCTTTTCACTCCCTCGAATTCCTGGATTTGACATCATCGTTGATTTTGATTCCAATATCATCTTTTCTTCTGATAGAAATATGTTACTTGAAATGATCTTTTGACATTTTCTTTCCGCACTTTTTCCAAGTAACATGAAATGGGAAGTGACTTCCAATCTTAGAGAATATTCGTGATTGCTCCCCTTGTGCTCAGAATTAAGTGGATGAAACTACAGGGGGGCACCCCTTCCTTCATGTGGGAGTGAAAACCTTCTTTTGATGTATGTAACCATGATTCCTGAGTAGCTTCTGCATTATGAGGCTCTGGTTCAGGAGGGTCATCATCTTCTATGCTCATCGGCCCCATGGTGAATGTTTACAAACTTAACTATGTGAAGAATGTTTTTTTCTCTTTCATCTATCTCTGATATATAAAATCTGGTTTTATGATCTTGAAGGTAACTAATAGGGTAGCGAAATGCCTCACTCCTGGTTGAATCTTAACGGATTGCGGATTTTCATAGAATTTCCTGCTTAATGATGAATGTTGTCATGTGCTACCAAGTCAACTCTTGCTGATATGATCTTTATTGTGTTGTTGTATACTGGAAAAATATTTATGATATTAAAGAGAGACATTGTTTTTCCTCACCTAGTGATACATGGAAGTATGAGTCTTAACCATCATTGTTGGAGAGATGGAGGGCTCATGTGAGGAGTTGTCAATGTTAATGTTGAACTATCAAGTGTCGGGTGTACAAAGTGTCGGTTTCCAATTTATTGGTGTTCGTGTTTAGTCAATATGAGTTGATGTTAGTGGTTGTGCAACTTTAGTCTCTATCGCATCGTTCATTAATGTTTCTATCATTTTATTTTGTCCTTTCCTATTGCGACTTAAATGCACCATCTTTTCTGGAGTCATTTTTTTCATGGTCGATGTTTTCTTATGTTTTTCCAACTATGTATCCTCTATTGGTCCATGACCAGTATATGGATCAACGGACTATTTCTCCTGATTCGTCGTGGTTTTTATTGTCAGATCTACTTAGTTGATGTTCTTGATAATTAATCTGCTCCTCCATTTTGTTGCACTTCCCCATGTTTTTATGATATCCACACTCACTTGAACCACGCTCACTTGAATATCGCTTTCTTGATTGGGATATGTCTCGATCACTTGATTATCTTTTTATGAGGATTTATTTTAATTCTAGAGATGGAGTGGTGCATTGATCATGTCTTCTTCTACTTAGTCTATGGATTGACCAGGGGCTTCTCTCTCTCTCCATTTTTCTTTTTGTTTCTTTTCCTTGAGGCTTTGAAAGTTATTTAATTCTTATCTTTCTCTTCTAACGGTTTATTATATCTAGATTTTATAAATAACATTGGATGATTAGTACAAGAAAGATTTATTTCCTTAATGGTGTGATTAGTCTGTATTTTTCTAACTTCGACCAGACTGTTAGATTTTCCTTTTCATCACTAGTCGATCCCTGTTGGAATTTTTCTTGCTAATTTTTTCCAACAGGTTTTTTCATCTTCTATGTATAATACTTTCTTAAATGAACACCATTAATTAATTTTTGAATGCATTCCCTAATAAGGTTTGAAGTTGAAGTTATTTTGTTGGTCGAATGTCTTCGAAAAAATAAGGACCAAGCCATATTGTCTCTATCTTTCTTGGTTTTCCTTTTATTCGATTGTCATATAAAAAAACAAGATCTCCATTTTTGAGGTCCTTTTTCTTTAAATGATATTCATGAAATGATTTTTGTTGTTATTTTTGTACTTCCTAATGGTGCATTGCAATTAATCTTCCTTCTTATAGCTTATTTAATTGGTATGGTCGATTGTTGATTCTTCTTCCTTTGTAGAATTTAGCCACATATTTTACTTTGTCGGAGTTAGACCAAATATGCAATGGAATAATGACTTATTTTCCATAGAATAAATTGAAGGGAGTATGTTTTGTCGATCATTTATAAGTAGATCTATAAGCCCATAAGAATTCATGAATTTTATCATCCCAGACATTTTTCCGATGCTGCAAATTTTGGTGAGTCCTTTATGTAGTGCTTATTAAATTATTTGACTGCCCCATTTGCTTCGGGGTGATATGTTATTGATCATCTATGATTGATCATAAAATTATTTAGCAGGACTTGTATTATATCATTTACAAAGTGTATTCCCTAGTCATAATTACTGTAAGTGGACATCAAAACCTTCTGATTATGTTAGATACTAAATTAATTTCGTCGCAAATGTTTTGGTGAATGATTTAACTGGTTCACCTTCTTCTCATTTGGTTAGATATTTTACTACAGTAATAATATATTTCACGTTGGTTCTTTTTTCTCTCTGAGGAAAAGGGCCAACGAAATTGACAGATCATATTTCAAATGCTCGATTGGTGTTCATTGAGCTTAGTGCAATTTCATTTTTCCACAAAGGTCACTCGATCCTTTGACAACTATCACACTTCCTAAATTGATCCTGACATTATTTATGTAAATTTGGCCACCACAGGCCCACCTAAAGTATCTTTCGAGTTGTCATGTCGGCCTAGAAGTGGTCGCCAGTTGGTCCTGCATGGGCCTCGCTAATAATGTATTATCTTTCAAGATCAAGAGTGCATCTCCTTAAGATATCATCGTGTCCCATTTTTTACAAATGTCCATTTATAAGGGTGAATTGTGTTTCTTTTAGAATAACACCTTCTTTTTATTTGTTGTAAAATCCTTTGGAGACTTTTCGTCTTACAAAACGTTTTCTATATCCTCCATATATTTTGGAGAAACTTCAAATTTAAATAGATGTATGTCTAGGAGTTCGTCATCTATTCCTATCGAGTCCTCTCTTGTTTCAAGTCGAGATAAATAGTCGGGTTAGATGTTATTTTTCCCAGGCTAGAATATTATGTCACATTCAAATTCCTGTAATAATAGCAACCACCGACATATATTTCCTTGGTGAACTGGTTTATTAACTAAATATTGTAATTCCTCATGATCTGTAATGAATGTGAAAGGGTTGGAAAGTAGGAAATATAGAAACATTTTTAATGTGAATATCATCGACAAAGCTTCCCTTTCCATGGTTAAATAGTTCCTTTCTAGTTTGTTCAATTTCTGACTGGCGTATGTGTTTGGGTGGTTAGTCATGTCATCATATGGTTGCATTAGAATTGACCTTAAAACAACGTTCAAAGCATCGACATGGACATGAAACCTTCTTGACCACTCAATAAATTCTAATATGGGGGATTCACCGAGTTTTGTATTTAATAATTCGAATGATTCCTCAAAGTCTTGACTCCATATGAACTATTTTCCTTTCTGGAGCAGCTCATCAATTGGGAATGTAATATATGAATAATGACGTATAAATTTTCTATAGTATCTCTTATGTTGAAAGAATATTTTAATTTGTTTTTGATTTACAGGTGGCCTCAACTCGAGGATAATTTTGATCTTTTCCATGTCGACCTTTACACCATCTTTGCAAACCACATGGCCTAACAGAATGCCAATTGTTGTGGCAAAGATTCACTTCTTAATGTTGAGAGATAGTTGGATTTGTCTACATCGTTCAAGAATCAATCTAATCCATTGTATATGGCTTTTGAATAAGTTGTATATCGTCCAATCATTGAAGTAAAAAAACATTGTTTTGTATATATACTCTTGGAATGCTTTGACTACTATTCTTGAAAAAAATGTTGGGGCATTCTTCATTCCAAATGGTATTAGTATGTAGGAGAAGGAGCCAACTTATGAGACAAATGTCATCTTTTGTTGATCTTATTTGGATATTGGTACCTGATTATATCCTGAGAATCTATCTGTAAATGAATAACATTCGTGACCTATGACTTCATTATTTATTTCATCAGGAAACGAAGTGGGAAACACATACGTTAAAGTTAGTTTGTTGAGAACTCTAAAGTCGACACAAATTCTTAACTTCTTAGAGTCTTTCTTCTTCAATTGAACCATCATATCACTTACCCATTCATCTTTTTCGATTAGATATATGATGCCTACTGATAACATTCCTTCGATTTCCTTCTAAACGGTGGGCTTGTATTTGTGAGCTAATTTGTAAGGTCTCTTTTTGATTGGTTTTTCTCCTAGAATGAGTTCAATTTTCATCTCTACCATTTATTATACAAGTCCTTTTAAATATTTATAGTCTCGTACAAATAAATCTTGATATTCTTTAAGTAAGTATATTATGCCGGTTGTTTCCTTCTTTGTCCAATAGTTGCCTACTCGTACCATCTTTGGTCGATGGTCATTTGATATGTTTAATTCTTTAGTTTTGATTTAAAAATCCATCCACTCTGGTGGTTTTTCCTTGTCGAGACAATCTTCCCCTTCTTCGATTTTGGTGAAGCTCTCCAGAAAGTCGAGTTGTTCGTGATATTATTTTTCTTCCTTAAATATATTTAGTACTGATTTTACATTGTTTTGCAACATTGGGTGATCACTTTTCCATAGGAAGATATGGCTCAGACAACTTATATTCTCCATGTTGATTCTTTGTGTTGTCGTAGTTCCATTATTTTCTGTCGAAATAAAGTTGCAAGTCTATGTCGAGCCTAGATCAACCGTCATATTCCCTTTTTACCTCTATGTAGTTGGAGTCAGGTTTTCAAAAAACAAATTGATCTATTGTGATGCTTCTTTTAGATGTTCATCCTCCGGGGTAAATTTGAAGTCTTGGATAAAAAAATCTTTGATGTCGGACCAATTTAGTGTATGGCCACAATATTCTTCGATCTTGTACCATTTATTTGATATTTTATCTAATGTTCTTTGAAACATGTGAGGCCATAAACTTTCATAATCATATCCTATTCAACTTCAATCATTCTCACAACAATGAATATGCTTGACTGGGCCATACCCATCCTTGAAAATACGGATGTCATCTGCTTTGGATAGTTCCTTTTCTGTGAAATGTTATACAAAGTAAGTTGATACAATTGTACACATTTGCAGTCTTGAGGAATGTGTTTCCCACCACCTTGCGGCTTGTCCTATAAATGTTTATACCAAACTTTGAGTTTTTCCTTGTTCTCCATCATATTTAGAAACTTACTCAACATGTGTCGATGGAACATTTTGTTCATTGTAACATAGAGGATTTCTAACCGTGTTGTCAGTCGGAATAAGTGTAGGGGTTTGTTGAAGTCTCTTTTCATAAACTAGAGGTACTACTTGGATTGAATAACATGTTTTGAAACATTTAATTGTGATGGATTCAATGGTCCAACAATATTTTGAGTGCTCCTCATAATTTTCAATATGCCAGTTGTATAGAGTTGAGTCAGAGTTGTGTCTAACCAACATGGAATATTTGACTGAGATTTCTCCTTGTGTGTTTGGTTCGACGTAATCTATTTGTTCACTAACTATTTGGTACATACATCACACTTCATGATCTTCATCCAATGACTCACTCCAAGGTTTTCCTTCATTAGGATCCATTGGAATTATTATTTTTCTTTCATTTCCTTTTAACTTGATTCTAAATTTTTCAAGGGAGACATTATCTTTCATTTTTCTCCCCCATGGCCTACCTACAAGTGCTGCATATGACGCCATTCCCTAGACTAAGTCGATTACTTTGAAGTCGATTGACATCAATATACCCATAATGCAATTTTCAACATTTTTGAGTATACCAATAGGCTCTATTAATGTTTGATCTACTATCTTTAGGTAATTTAGTGTTGGTGGTAATAAAGGTCGACCCAGATGTATCCAGGTCTATGAAGGTAGGATATTTACTTATGATCCAAAGTCAACAAACTCCTGGTTAATCAACACCCCATGAATTTCTAAGTCGACCCGTGGGCCATAATATTTATTTTTATAGGTGAGTTTTCTGATGTCTTTGGACGATATTTGTCCTTCTTTATACTCTCTTAGTATATTAAGCAGATCTAGCAACCAAGCAACTGAATTATTTTCTTTTAAGAGATGTAAGAATTAGTTTGCAATATCTTCTTTTTTTCTTCCTCTATTTGGTTGGTCTTGATTATAATTTTTGAAGAATTTAAGCCCTTCCCTCATAATTTTTTCTTCTTTATCTAGAATTGGAAATTGATTAGACTTCATTTCCTATCGATCATGTAAGGGGATATTATCCTATCCCATGCCCGATCTGCTAACGACATGTAAGTTATTGTAATTTAACACTTCTTCTTTTGAGATTGGATGTAGGAGATTTACATTCTGTTTTGTCATGATATTATCAAGTACTATTAGACAGTATTCCGGTGAATGATCGCCAATGCCACAAATGTTACAAAATTTCAATTCAAACAAGTCTTTTATTGGGGGTTAATTTTTCATCGGGAGTCAATTTATGCATTACCAGATTTGTTTATGTACTCGAGCAAGGCTTCTGAGATAGATTCTAGAAATCTTTCGTGGGTCTCCAAGAAAAATTGTGAACGTGCTTTTTCTATATTTAGGTTGTTTCTTCGTGCATAATTCTTAATGTAATTTTCATTTTTTCTCTCCCGCCATTTGTGTATATCTTGTAGAGTTATAATCTATGTGAACATCTGCATGCCCAAGTTCATAACTACCAACAATGGAACCAATGTTTTAATCTAGGGAAAAGTAGAGGATTATTTCCAGTAGTTTAACACATAAGCAAGCATAGATTAACATACATATAGAAAAATACATAAACAAAGTAGAGGAATCCCAAAGAACAATGTAATTTATTATATGATATGTCAATACAACACAATATATACAATATTCCTCATATATCTTTTCTATTTATACCTATATATTTAGTTACCAGACAATTGTAACTACTTAATTTCCTGTGTCGGTCGATTAACAAAGACTTCAACTGAATTACACTTCTGACTTCAACAGTCTACTGACTATCTCTTAGTCAACTGTTGGGTTTAGTCGACAGAGTCGAATATCCCTTACAACACTTCTCTTCCATGGATCTCTGTCCATACTTATATTCACTTAGTTCTTATTCTTTCTTCAACCAAACACTCATACTTTGTCTCATTTTTCCCTCAAATTTCTTGTAGAAGAGGCCATTTGACCCTTCTCCTTAGCATCTAACCACACCTCCATTTTTCTTCAGTTATTTCCAATAACAAATCTTTCAACACACTCAATATTTCCTTTAATCAAGAGCTATCTCAATGTCAAACTCTTTAACATTTATCTTTTTGCGTATTCTTCCTGAACTCTAGATATGACTATCCAAAGTCATCTCCACCTCTTTCTTTAAGCTTCACAATTCTCAACAGTGAGCTATGAATAGCCTCTACAGTAACATGTCTTTTTCTCCTTGCTACAAAATACCTCACCAAGTTTCTCTCCTGAACCTAACCTTTTGGTAACTATGGTTCCCTCTACTAGAACCCTCTAATATTTCTCCACTCCTCTAGGCTTCTGCATTTCAACTCACAATCTCCTAAGAGCTTCACTTTCCCTTCTTCAACTTCACTAATTTTAGGGGTTCACCACTAATGTCTTATTCAATTTTTGTGTATCCCATAATTTTTCACATACAAACCAATGTCTTCTTGGGTCTTCGTCTCCTTCAGAAAAGGTAATATTGTTGAGTGTTGGCCCTTGACCAAGTTTTGATAATCCTTGGTCATGATTGACCTATTTTGGGACTTTGACAAGCTATCGAAGGTAGAGTGTAAGTCGAAGCGGAGATCACAGGATCTCGGCCCCTTTTTAGGGATTTTGGGGTTTTCGGCTATGTAACAGGTATGGGAATGTTGGCCCATGGGTTTACCCATCTTTAGGCCCTTTTTGTAATATATAAATAACAAGCATAGAACAATGCCGAGTTGTGCAACAAGAGAAGGTCTTTTTGGTACCTTGCTAAGTGTTAAGTGCTAAGTGATAAGTGCAAGTGTGGATTTTAGATGCTTTGTGCATACTATGTGAGACTTGTAAAGATAAGTGCAAGTGACTGTAAGAGATTGTGGAAAGGCTTTTTGTTGTAACCTAGCTCGGGGAAGGAGGATCTGGATGAGTGCGAGCAGATCTCTTGTCCTATGTAGAGTAGGATCTTGTGGCTCTGTGCATGTAGAATATTGACAGAAGATAATAAAGAGAAGAAGAGTTGGTGGACGTAGCCCGAGGCTGGGGGTGAACCAGATATATCCTGTGTTGTGGTTTCTTTGTGATTTATGGTTGTTCTCTTGTTTATGTGATTAAATTCTTAGTGCACTAATATATTATTAGAAGAATCTGATATGATAGCTTAGTGTTGAATAATGTGAATGAATTTTATATCTAATATATGTTGATGTGCTTAGTGCTTGAATATATCAAATCTATGTGAATAACACGTTGCTTTGTTATTAGGTTTTATTTGCGTTGTAAACTAAGGTTGGATAGTAATGAACTATAACTGCTAAGTGATTTATTAAGGTGTTGTAATCATAGATCGGTGTCCCAGCTAAGGTTGCAGACATCTAAGTCCTGCAACCACCCCTACCTCTACCTCGGGTGAGACTTCATCTGCTTCACAGGTGTTTCCGAAAGGGTCGATAGTTAGGGTTTTGTTGGTGCGCTCTTGAGCGTTGAACCCTGGGTCTGTCCTTGTGCCAACAAATGATTTTTGTTGTGTTTCTTATATGTTTAGTATAATTCACTCATTAATTATCAATCCAGGATTTGTAATCAATAGAGTTACAAGACACCAGTAATAAAGGTAATTTCTAATGTCATGAGTATAGAAACTAAGCTAAATTATGCATGATGGAAACAAATCAAAATAGCAAACTGCAATGCACTTTGGTTGTCTTTCACAGAGAGGCTATCTACTCCATTATGGCACATGCAAGTATGAGATGGAGTTGGTTTGACAGATCAACTCCGCTATCTGACCCGGAAAACTAACTATGCAATCCACACTTCTGAAAGGGAAATCACACATCAATCATGAAGACATAGCATGGGTAGTTCAATAGTCAATATACTGAGTATGTTGAGGTTCACAATGTGTTGTTGTGAACTTCACTAGTTATCCTTCAAATATGTCTGACTACTGCTACCAACATTCATGTCTATAGAAAAAAAGAAAATTCATAAAAACAGAGCATATGCAAAAACAGGGCAAGTAAAGCTCTATAAGCAATCATGTAATGGAAATCCTAGTCTAAGTTGTACTGCTATAATCTAACAGAGTTAAATATTCAGCTAATTTAACATTTACACTATTGAAAACAAATGCTAATGCTAATCTACGAAGATGGTGACCTTTGTTGGACAGTGGGCCCTTGCTGCTTCAACAGGTCAGCTACTGAAGTCTACAGTAAGCTTGTTTTCAACCCACACATTACTCTCACTCAAATATCGAAACATAAAATCAAACTTTTGTTAACAACTCAACTCATATTCAATCATAGACAATCAATACATGGAGATAAATGACATTCTTCTATTAGTCTTCACTCATAATATGTTCTACAATATCACACGCTGCTTCACATGTTGGTAATATGCTAACTCTCCTACACTTCCACCATCCTTGCCATGGCTATTTAACAGTCTTAGTCGTGAAACACAAGGAGGTGAAATGATTTGCAAATTAGTCAAATGTTTAAATTTAATTATTCGGTTACATCTTTTAGCTTCATCCTCATGACACGAAGTGCATGAGGATGAGGCAATCAACAAACTATTCTAACATAGCCTTTATAAAGCAAATAAACATCCACCAATTGTCTTGGGCCATCTGGAGCTAAACTTGGTACATTTGGCTCTCTATATTGGTACCGGATTGTGACAGGTAGATGGTATCGGATCACAACAGTGCGCAAATGGTGGTACCGGATCACGACAGTCCATAGCCATTGGTACTGGATCACAACAGATGAGATTTTAGTACCATATGTGTTTGGTACCAGATTCAGATAGTGGCAGTCTTGGTGCACAAGTATCAAAGAGCTGAGCTGCTACAGGAAGGATGGATTTATCTAGAGTTCAAATATTATACATGGAAAATTGAAGCATTAGTAAATGAAATATTTAATTCCCTAGCTCAATAAACCATAAAATGCATGAATTAACCATACTTTACCTTATGACCTTATCACTGGCTAATGGTAGCATTCTTGTCATTCACCCAAGCTTAGGTAAGACAAAAAGGTATAGATGAAGAGTATAATAGGTTAATGGGGATGTCAATTTCAGGTCTCAACATTCCCCCATGCCAAAATCATTGCATGTCCTCATGCAACTGAAAACAAACCCAAATTTTTTAAAAACTTGAGACTGTGTTCTTTACTTTGGTGGATCAATGATGTTGATGGTTGAGGCCTCTTCTTTCAGCTCCCTTTTTATGAGCTTAACGTATTGTAGGAGTCGTAGTACCTTCTTGAGCTTGTTATAAGTCTCTTCATGGTCATCTTGAAGTTGTTGGCTGGTTTTTTTCAATTGCTCATTTCTCTTTTTGATATACCTATCCAATAGTTGGTATTCCTTCACTTCTTGTTTGAGTTCCTTATTTTGTTTTTGCAGTTCCCCAATCTTTTTCTTCATTTGTTCTTTTTTCAAGGTCTTTGTTGACTCCATCATTACTGGATGGATGCATTCCCTTTCCTCAACTTCCTCCCTCATCCCACATAAAGTAATAGTGGCTTGTTCCTCAGTCAAACTAGGGATGTCATCTTGGACAGATAAATATTTAGAAGGGGAGGTAAGATCAATTGGATCTTCCTGTGTATGAGGACTGACGATTGTTTTTCCTTTCTTTGCCATGATCCTCATGGTTCTTTTACAAGGAGGCACCAGATCAGGGGTGCTCACAAGCTTCCTTTTCTTCTTTTATAATTGTGAAATGGTGACAGGGGATTGTGCCATAGACTGTTTACTTTTAGTTTCTGAGCTATGCTTCCCTTTCTTCATCATTTTTGTCTGATGGCCATTTTTTTCAACTGCCACTATTGAAGTCTCCTCAACTAATTTGTTTTTACCTTTTGATTCAGATCTTTTAAAATTCTTATTGACTGTGGAAGAGGGCCCTTCTTTTTCATGTTGGCTCACTGTCCTAGATGATGGTGGAGTTGTCTTATATTTCTTGCCCTTTTTCCTTTGATGTTCCTTATTTTTATTTGGAGCATGCTAGGTTTCCTCCACAGGTTTGTTTTCTGTGGGAAGGTGTCGAGTGATAAGGGTTTTCCAACTAATCCTTTGTTTCCTAAGTTCATGTAAAACTAGCATTTTAATGAGACCTTGATGGTAAATGCTAGTCTTCTCAGTTTTGGATAGGGATTTAACACCTCTTACCATTTTGTTCAAACTCATC
>SNQJ01S0018806.1:96036-118994 GCA_010110895.2 Picea sitchensis | reverse complement strand
AGTCAGGCGCAAGAGCCGTGCAAGGAGTGCGCTGGCCAAGTGAAGTCTCAGGGTTGCAAACCTGAGGGAATAATTTAGAGACTCCTTTTGCATGGGTGCGTAGGGTCGAAGGAAGTCAAGAACTTGGAAGTGTTTGAAAACCTGTCGCGAGGAGTGCGTGCAAGTGTTTTTCTAAAAGACGTAGAGCTGTGAAAACATCAGGAGGATTTGAACCTTCAAGGTCATTGAAGGAAGGGAAAGGGGCCAAACACATTGAAAGTTTGTAAGAAGGCATATTGACGAGGGACCGCAGGAGGATGAGCTCTCAGAGGAAAAGACAGACGGTCAGACTTCTCGGCGAAGAATCCGCGAAGTCCCATGAGCCGTCAGATTTCATAGAGAAGAAGAGGAGTTACGGTGAAAGCGTCGAAAGTTTCTAACCTCAGGAGTAGGACCATAGATCCAAGCCACAAGGGTCATTGGATTTACACGCGGATACTTGTATCAGGTTTTAGTGGGTGGAAGTCCCGTAAACCTTGCAACGGGAACCGCGATATTCTGAAACGTGACATCCCGAAAGCTAAGAGGATTTGTGTGGGACATGGAGGAGTCAGTGAGTGGACATGTGGAACACTATTGACACAGAGTCAAACTCCATTGACCATTTCGGACTTCCGTGGAGTGAAGTTCCAAATTCATTGCATTAGGATTTGCAATATGATGAAGTTCGAAGTCCCGATGGAATAAAGGGGCGTTGAAAGGTCAACCTTGTGAGCGAGTCGGCATTTCTGAAAATCGGGTTTCGGGAATCGCGGGAACAAGTTACTCGACACCGCTACCACTGAAATCGCAATAGGGAAAATCCCGAAAAGGAAAAAGGAAAGGTCAGCACCGACTGTTTCGGGTTTCGGGGATTCGAGAGACCAACGCTCGACCATCGGATTTGTGAAGTTGCAAGTCCGATCTCCCAAGAGCAAAGAGGGGATCCCATGAGAGTTTGTTGTGGGTGAAGATTTCCCGATAGGGAAATAGAAGAGCCGTTTTAGAGTTCTTCGGGCCAATGAAAAAGGAAAGATCCTGTGTTGACGTGGACCTTTCAACCTGTGGGTTGTGGAGGGAGAGTTCGTCGACATTAGTTTATTATCAGAGAACAGAAGGGTTCTTTGCTTTTTGTAGCAGAGAAGAAAGAGAATTCACCATGCCGCCAAGGAGAAGGGACAGGCAAACACCCGATCCACCAGAGGAGAGGGAAATGCCGAGAAGAAGAGGCAGGCAGATGACAGATCCAGCCATGGAGAAAGAAATGCATGATCTACGAGCTAGAATCGAAGACATGGAGACAGCCTAAAGACGCACAGTTAGTGCCGGGGATCTTAGTGATTCCTAAAGTGAGATTGAGGCTGAACATGAAGAAGAAGTTGCATCTGAAGACGCAGCAAACGAGCGTTTGATCAGAGCTATTGCAAGAATGGGTACAAGAGAGAAGATGGACATTCCAGTTTATGAGGGAAATCTGGATGCAGAGGAGATTCTAGACTGGATTAGAGCCCTGGACACATACTTTGACTATGAATATGTTGAAGAGGACAAGAAAGTCAAGCATGATGTCACTAGATTGAAGGGACATGCAACATTGTGGTGGGATGAACTACAGGCTGGTAGACGCTGCAAGGGAAAGAAGAAGATCAAAAGCTGGGATAGAATGATCACGAAGATGAAGGCAAAATTTATCCCCGGAGACTATTAGATCACTCTGTTCAGGAGAATGCATAACCTGAGACAGAAGCTGATGACAGTAAAAGAATACACTGAAGAATTCTATAAGCTAAACATCAGGGTAGGTCATCGGGAGAGTGATGATGAAAAAGTTGTTAGATACATGAATGGCCTGAGATATGATATCCAGTATGAGATGATCATGGTAACCATCCAAACGGTGGAAGATGCTTATCAGATGTCTCTGAAAGTAGAAGAGAAGCTGAGTCAAAAGCAGAGTCAGAGAGGCCGAGGCAAAAGTCAACCGAGAGGCAAATCAGCTTCCCAGGATAAATATCAGAATCCCAAGGAGGACTGGAAGAAACCTCAGACTCGAACTGAGAGAGGTGGAAGCTCACAGAGAGGGAAATATGCTGAACAGAGAGGGAAACATACTGAGCAGAGAGGAGATTATGCAGATAACAACACTTTTCCTCGTACAAGAGGTAGAGGAAGAGGAAGAGGTGGAGTAA
Source organism: Picea sitchensis (assembly GCA_010110895.2). NCBI lineage: Eukaryota > Viridiplantae > Streptophyta > Pinopsida > Pinales > Pinaceae > Picea > Picea sitchensis. The sequence continues at coordinate 116,787 of SNQJ01S0018806.1, read as the reverse complement.
TAACATGCTTCACATGTGGAAAGAATGGAACAAGTCTTACGAGTGTCCAAATAAAAAGAAGGAGAGTGGAGAAACTCACATCGCCGAAGCACAGAGGCGGGATGTTGAGGCAGAAGACGTTGAAGGCGGAAGATCGCTGATGATGCGAAAAGCTCTTTTGACACCAGAGAAGGAGGTGGAGAGTTCGGTCCAAAGGACCAGACTTTTCTGAACTACTTGTAAGACCAAGGATAGGGTATGCAAGGTCATTGTGGATAGTGGTATCACGGATAATATTGTTTCTACAGAGATGGTATAAAAGTTGGAGCTGGAGACGATTGATCATCCAAGCCCATACAGAATTTCATGGCTACAAAAAGGACATCAGGTAATTGTCACTAAACAATGTTTAGTTGAATTTAAGATAGGAGGATATAATGATAAGATACTCCGTGATGTTATCCCTATGGATGTTTGTCATCTATTACTAGGTAGACCATGGCAATATGACAAGAATGTGATTCATGATGGGAGAATGAACACATACACCCTAGAGAAGAATGGGAGGACTCACATGTTGCTTCCAATTAAAAATAAGGAGGTGAAAACGGAAGTAAGAAACACTGTACTTCTCATGAGTGGGAAGGAACTTCTTACTGAGGTCAAGAAKAAGGAGGAACCTCAATTCATAGTGGTCAGGAAACCAAAGATTGTTTTGACCAGCACAAGAGTGGATGATTTACCAGAAGAAATTCAGGAACTGCTGGAAGAGTTTGCTGACATAGTAGTGGACGAACTACCTCGTTCATTGCCACCAATTAGAAGTGTGAGTCATCATATTGATCTCATACCAGGAGCCAGTTTACCAAACAAAGCCATGTACAGATTGACGCCACAAGAGAATGAAGAGGTCAAAAGACAAGTCCAGGAGTTGTTGGACAAAGGTTTGTTCAGGGAAATCTTGAGTCCATGTGTTGTTCCGATAGTACTCAGTGTGAAGAAAGATGGAGGCTGGAGGATGTGTACTGAATCGAGGGCGATTAATAAGATAACCATCAGGTACAGATTTCCATTGCCAAGGATGGATGATCTGATGGATTGCTTGAGTGGAGCAAAATACTTTTCAAAGATTGATTTGAAAAGAGGTTATCACCAAATCCGCATGAGAGAAGGTGATGAATGGAAGACAACATTCAAAACAAATGAAGGGTTGTATGAATGTCTTGTTATGCCATTTGTCTTAACAAATGCGTCGAGTACCTTCATGAGGTTGATGAACGAAGTCCTGAGGGAGTTCATCGAAAAATTTGTTATCGTATATCTAGATGACATACTGGTTTACAATAAAACAGTGGCAGAGCATCTGAAGCATTTGGCAACAGTAATGCAGAAACTACAACAGGAGAAGTTGTTGATAAACATGAAGAAATCCTCATTCATGAAGACAGAGCTCATTTACTTGGGATTTGTTATTTCGGCAAATGAGTTGAGGATGGATCCAGATAATGTGGAGGTAATCAAGAATTGGCCATCACCAAAGAATATCTTTAAGGTGAGAAGTTTTCACAGATTGGATAGTTTCTACCGAAAGTTCATTAGGAATTTCAGTGGAATTAACGCAGCAATGATGGATACAGTGAAGAAAAGACACAAGTCTTTTCATTGGACTGAATAAGCTGAGAGGAGTTTTAATTTGTTGAAGAGGAAGATTATGGAACAACCAATTTTGGTGTTGCCGGATTTCCAGAAGACATTTCAAGTGAAATGCGATGCAAGTGGATTCACAATCGGGGCAGTCTTGAGTCAAGAAGACATGCCGATAGCATACTTCAACGAGAAGCTGAATGAAGCGAAAGTGAAATAATCCACTTATGATAAGGAGTTTTATGCTATCATACAGGCATTAAAGAAATGGAGGCATTACTTGATCCCGAAAGAATTTGTCTTATACAGTGACAATCATGTATTGCAGTTTGTGACTCAATAAGAAAAGTTGAATCAGAGACATGTCAAATGGGTAGAATATATGCAAATTTTCACTTTTGTGATCAAACATATTTCTGGAACTTCTAACAAAGTTGTTGATTCTTTGAGCAGGAAGTGTTTGCTATTGCAGGAGTTCAGAGTCAAAACGTTGGGTTTTGATGATCTCAGGGACATGTACACAAATGATTAGGATTTTAAAGAGGCGTATGAAGCAAATGAGAATCCAATTCTCAGGTATAGAAGCCAATGGACAGAATACATGATCCAGGAAGGATTACTATTTAAGGGTAATCAACTGTGTATTCCAAAATGATCCATGAGGGAGAATTTGCTGAAGGAGAAACATAGTGGAGGATTAGCAGGGCACTTTGGTCATGACAAGACGTTTGCAAAGCTGAAAGAGTCATATTTTTGGCCGAGAATGCGAGCAGACGTCAAGAGATTCGTGGAGAGATGCAGAATTTACCATCATTCGAAGGGAAGAAGAGAGAATGCAGGGTTTTATCAACCATTGCCCATACCAGAAAGGGCGTGGGATGCAATCAGCATGGATTTTATATTGGGGTTGCCAAGAACACAAAGAGGTTTTGATTCAATCTTTGTGGTGGTGGATAGATTTTCCAAGATGGCACACTTCATTCCATATTAGAAAACCAGTGACGCAACTCACATTGTGAATCTATTTTTCAAAGAAGTCATTCGACTTCACAGCTTACCAAGGAGCATAGTTTCAGACCGAGACACCAAATTCATAGGGCACTTCTGGAGCACCTTATTGAAGAAGCTAGGAACTAACTTGTCATTTAGTTCGTCTTATCATCCTCAGACAGATGGATAGACAAAAGTGGTGAATAGAAGTCTGGGAGACTTGCTGAGGAGCCTGGTGACAGAACACCACAGCCAGTGGGACAACATATTACCACAGTCAGAGTTTGCTTGTAACGACTCAGTTAATAGGAGCACAGGGCAGAGTCCATTTCAGATTGTCTATGGCATGCACCCGAGAGGAATTTCTAAATGGAGAGATTTGGAACAGACTGTGACTAGGAGCACTAGTGCAGAAGATTTTGTAGAGGCGATGAAGGAACTTCACAGCCAGGTGAAGGAGCGACTACAAAATTCGAGCCAGGAATATAAACACAGGGCAGATCAACACAGGAGACAACTTCAGTTTGAGGTTGGTGACTTGGTTCTGGTACATTTAAGGAAGGAAAGGTTCCTGAGGGGAACGTATAATAAGCTGAAGATGAAGAAAATCGGACCATGCAGGGTCTTGAAGAAATTTGGGGCGAATGCTTACGAGGTTGAATTACCCGATGGGATCGGAATTTCTTCGATATTCAATATCTATTATTTGTACCCATACAAAGTTGAGGAAGCCAGAATAGGAAATGAGAAGCTAGTGATCTAGTGGGCAAAGAAGATGCCAATTGCAGATAAGCCGCAGATGGAACGCATACTAGATAAAAGAATGAGCAAGAAGACCAGGTGGAAACAATACTTTGAATATTTGGTCAAATGGAAGAACAATCCAGTTGAAGATGCCAGCTGGGAAAATGAAGCGGAGATCCAAAGGCATGGACATACCATACATGATCTCATGGACAGGAGCCCATGAAATTTTCAAGCCATGGAGTATGATGCAGGAGCATCTCGAGTGAGCCAGTGCGGAAGCAAAAGACAACTAGACAAGCGCCACCGCAAATTTTGAAACTACCTTGAATTTGATGTGCCATCTTAAATTAGATAATTAAGAAGGAGAGCCTTTGTATAATGTAAATGGACCTTGAGCGATTTGCTCTCGTCCTTAGTAGGTAGAAGGCATTTATGGTAGTTAATGTAAAGTAGATAGACTTCAATCCTAGATTAGACAATTTTAGAGCGCAAGAGGGAAACAAGATATAGACACCCTCATCGTGTATTGTAACATAGGCAGCATTATTGAAGAAGAGCATAGAAGAGAAGCAGAGAGCTATGTAGCAGAGTCCATGTACAGAAGTTCTGAATTAATACAAAGAAAGTTGTGATTCAGACTCATGGTGTTCATATATTCTCTGTGTATGCATCTTTGAATGTTATGCTCATGAATGTTTTACTCTTTCTGTCATGCAATTGTTTTTATGCTATGTATGAATAATTTCTTGTTGAATGTTTGAAATCTGAGAGGAAAGGGAAATGGAATGAGTTTTAATTGTTTCTCTATCTGAGCAAGAGTTCCTACAAGGAGTGCAGTTGATTTGTCCGCAAGGAGTGCATTGACAAAAGGTTCAGAGGTTTGTCTCTGAAACTCAGGACAGATAGATTTTGTTCTCTTTTCCACAGAAGTGTAGTTAGGTGCAGGAGTCGTGCAAGGAGTGCACAGGCCAATTGAAGTCTCAGGGTTGCGAACCTGAGGGAAGAATTTAGAGACTGCTACTACAGGGGTGCGTAGGGTCGAAGGAAGTCAAGAACTTGGAAGTGTTTGAAAATCTGTCGTGAGGAGTGTGTGGAAGTGTTTTTCTAAAACACGCAGAGCCATGAAAACCTCAGGAGGATTTGAACCTTCAAGGTCATTGAAGGAAGGAAAAGAGGCCAAACACATTGAAAGTTTGTAAGAAGGCGTAGTGATGAGGGACCGCAGGAGGATGAGCTCTCAGAGGAAAAGACGGATGGTCGGAATTCTCGGTGAAGAATCCGGGAAGTCCCGTGAGCCGTCAGATTTCACAGAGAAGCAGAGGAGTTACGACGAAAGCATCAAAAGGTTCTAAGCTCAGGAGGAGTAGGACCATAGATACAAGACACAAGGGTCGTTGGATTTACACGTGGATACTTGTATCAGGTTTTTCGTGGGTGGAAGTCCCATAAACCTTGCAACGAGAATCACGATATTCCGAAACGCAACATCCCGAAAGCTAAGAGGATTTGTGTGGGCCACGGAGGAGTCAGTGAGTGGACAAGTGGCGCACTATTGAGTGAAGTTCCAAATTCATTGCATTATCTCAAATTCCAAAGTCCCGATGGAATAAAGGGGCATTGAAAGGTCAACCTTGTGAGCGCGTCGGCATTTCTGAAAATCGGGTTTCGGGAATCGCGGGAACAAGTTACTCGACACCGCAACCGCCGAAATCGCGATAGGGAAAATCTCAAAAAGGAAAAAGGAAAGGTCAGTGTCGACTGTTTCGGGTTTCGGGGATTCGAGAGACCAACGCTTGACTATCGGATTTGCGAAGTTGCGAAGTCCAATCTCCCAAGAGCAAAGAGGGGATCCCATGAGAGTTTGTTGTGGGTGCATATTTCCCGATAGGTAAATAGAAGAGTCGTTTTAGAGTTCTTCGGGCCAGTGGAAAAGGAAAGATCCTATGTTGACGTGGACCTTTCGACCTATGAGTTGTAGCGGGAGCGTGCATAGACATCATGCAGCAGGAGAAGGTTTATCTCCAGATAAAGTTTGAAGAGGAGAAAGAAAATATCCAGCAAGAGAAAGAGAATTTGCACGCAGAGCATCTCAGAGTCAAAGAAGCAGTCAATAGAGCACTTCACTCTGTGACATGCTTAGAGAAAAAAGAGGAAGAACCAGTAGAGTATCAAGTAGCGCAACTTGTGGAAGCTATCCAACAACTTCAATAAAGAATCACATATATGGAGCTACGAACAGTGCCCAACACTTCACAGAATGTACGAGATCAAAGAGAAGCAATTGCTCGAAGCGCAGTTGAGAGAATCAAGGCCCTTGCCATGGAATTTAAACAGCTAAGTGATCGTAGTGCCCAGACTTATGAGCGACTCACTGAGGATATTGAATTGAAGGCACTAAAGTTACAGATCCAAGAGGCAAAGAAGAAAGCAGAAACAATATAGGTGCAGTTGAAGCCCCTATCAACAGTCGAGAGGATGAAGCGATCCCAAGAACAGTGCACTTCTCAACAACAGTTCCACATCAATCAAAGGAAAGTCATGGAAGTGACTCAGAGGATCCAACCAATACAGGACGAGGCTTGCCAACTGTTTGTAGAGATTGAAGTCTGAGGAGCAGAACTAGAACAAGTCATCATTGTAGTTGAACAACGCTTGGAGGGACCTCTTAACGAAGCAGGTATCCAAGAGTTCATCGAGTAGGAGGCCTTGCCACAATGACAAGTCGAAGAAGCTTGAGCCAAGCTCGAGGTTTTTTAAGTAGAGCTACCCATATTAGAGTGACTCAGGACAAGTCACAAGTGCTTTTTGGGGGCCTGTTGGAACTTTACTAAGTTTTGAGAATCCTTGGTCATGATTGACCTATTTTGGGACTTTGACAGGCTGTCGAAGGCAGAGCGCAAGTCGAAGCAGAGATCTCAGGATCTTAACCCCTTTTTAGGGATTTTTGGGTTTTGGGATATGTAACGGGTATGGGAATGTTGACCCGTGGGTTTACCCATGTTTAGGCCCTTTTTGTAATGTATAAATAGTAGTCATAGAGCAACGCCAAGTTGTGCAACAAGAGAAGGCCTTTCTGATACCTTTCTAAGTGCTAAGTGCTAAGTGCTAAGTGCAAGTGTGGATTGTAGATGCTTCGTGCATACTATGTGAGACTTGTAGAGCTAAGTGAAAGTGACTGTAAGAGACTATGGAAAGGATTTGTGTTGTAATCTAGCTTAGGGAAGGAGGATCTGGCTGAGTTGGTGGACGTAGCCCCAGGCTGAGGGTGAACCATTTATATCCTGTGTTGTGGTTTCTTTGTGATTTATGGTTGTTCTCTTGTCTATGTGATTAAATTCTTAGTGCAATGATATATGCTTAGAAGAATCTAATATGATATATTAGTGTTGAATAATGTGAATGAATGCTAGATCTAATCTATGTTGATGTGCTTAGTGCTTGAATGTATCGGATCTGTGCGAATACTACGTTGCTCTGTTATTAGGGTTTATCTGCGCTGTAAATTAAGGCTGGATATTAATGAACTATAACTGCTAAGTGCTCTGTTAAGGTGTTGTAATCACAGATCGATGTCCCAGCTAAGGCTGCAGACATCTGAGTCCTGCAACCACCCCTACCTCTGCCTCGGGTGAGACTTCATCTTCTTCGAAGGTGTTGTCAAAAGGGTCAGTAGTTAGAGTTTTGTTGGTGTGCTCTTGAGCGTTGAACCCTGGGTATGTCCCTGTTCCAACATTGAGTCCCATGGATTCTTTAAGAATGATATATTTTTGTGATCCTCAACTTATCACACTTTTCAACTAGGAAGTCAGATTCTTATTTGGTTTTTCTTCTACCAAATTTTCTGTCGGTTGGTCTTGCGATGGATGGTATTCAATTAGTAATTGATTTTATATTTCTCGATAAGTTACTTATTCAATATGGAAACTTTCGTCTTTATATTCAATTAGACGTCATTTTATCGGACATGTTGATTCAAAAATATAATATATTAAATTTTTTTCTCTTGATATAAGATTTGGAAGGGGGGTTGGGTATGTGAGATCCTTGATATGAATGACCATTATATCGAATTCATTTCTTTCTAGATCAACAATTAGTGTGTCGCATAAATTTCCATCTTCGTCGGTTATATACCATAATCTTGTAGATTGTCCTTCGATTTGAAGTCTTTGTTGAAGGAATTATCTAATTCAAGGGTTGGTTGCTTGAACAAGAGGAGAGCATATCGTCGGTCCTCACTCTTTGTAATCCATTCTTTCTACTTGGTTCTCCAGTTGATGGGGGTCCATGCTAGTCTCTATCAAGTGTTCTTTGTTTCTTATGTCGTTGATCACTGCAGGTGTTGCTATTTCTAGCTATGGTTGATTTCTTTCAGACTTAGACTACTCACGTGCTCTTTTAGGTTGATCTCCTCTGACCATTTCTTTATTCAATTTATGGTTGGTCCACAGGTTATGAATCTTATCTATTTTCTTTTGTCTCTTATATTGCTCCAATTTTTGGATGTCGGATGTTTGTTTGTAATTTTGTTTTCCTCTTGAAGACATTTATTCTTCAATTGATCAAACACGGGTACATGTTTTTTTTATGGAATCTCATGGATTAGCTGACCCCTGAACGTCTCCTCAAATTACTCAGAGTCGGTGAAGATGGCCATGTCTATTTGCTTAAGAAGTAGTCCCACGATTTTTTTGTCTCTTTGCACCTTGGTTCTAGAAATTCGGCCCACTTTTCATCTCTCTTCCTAGTGACTATTTTGTGGTGGTGTTCCAAGTCGAGGTTGAAATTGAACAATGTTTCCTATTCTTTTTTTGAGAAAAAAATTATGAAGTAGTCTGGGAATTGTGCATAGGAATCCATCATGTAGCTCTGTGTATAATTTTTCTTTAATTGTATCAAGGGATGTTCGATCCTCAATATCTTGTTATTTTATGTAATGTTCGGTGATTCTTTCAACCCACTCATGCAGATTAGTTCGACCCATGTTTATGATATTTAGGGTTAATTTTTCATCGAGCGTCAATTTACGCATTACCAGATTTTTTTATGTACTCGAACAAAGTTTTCGAGATAGCTTCTAGAAATATTTTGTGGGTCTTCGAGAAAAATCGTGAATGTTCTTCTGCTAGAGTTAGGTTATTTCTTCATGCACAATTCTTAATGTAATTTTCATTTTTTAATTCCTACCATTTACATATGTCTTGTAGAGTTATCATCTATGTGAAAATCTTCATTCTTTGGTTCAGAACTACCGACAATGAAACCAATGTTGTAATCTAGGGAAAAGTAGGGGATTGTTTCCAATATTTCAACACATAAGAAAGCATAGATTCACATACATATAGACAAATACATACAAAAAGTAGTGGAATCCCAAAGAACATTGTACTTTATTATATGATATGTCAATACAACACAATAGATATAATATTCCTCATAGAGCTTGTCTATTTATACCTATATGTTTAGTTACCAGGAAATTTTAACTACTTAACTTCTAGGTTGTTTGATTAATAGAGACTTCAACTGACCTATACTTCTGACTTCGATAGTCTACTTACTAACTCTTAGTCGAATTTTTGGTTTAGTCGACATAGTTGACTATCCCTTACAACAGTTCTCTTACATGGATCTCTATATGTAGACTATTCACTTAGTTCTTCTTCTTTTTTGAACCAAGCACTCATCCTGTGTCTCATTGTTTTCCCCAAATTTATTTCAAATATTTATCGAATATGCCTTCTAACCCTTCTCCTTAGCATCCAATGAAAAGTCCATCTTTCTTCAGTTATTTCCTATAGAAAATATTTCAACACACACAATATTTCCTTTAATCAAGAGCTATCTCAATGTCAAAATATTTAACATTTATCTTGCTATGGATTCTTCCTTAACTCTAGATATGACTATCTAAATTCATGTCCATATCTTTCTCCGAGCTTCACAATTCTCAACAGTGAGTTGTGAATATCCTTTATAGTAACAAGTATTTTTCCCCTTGATACAAAATACCTCACCAAGTTTCTCTCCTGAACGTGGCCTTTTGGTATCTATGGTTCCCTCTACTAGAACCCTCTTATAGTTATCCACTCCTCTATGCCTCTGCATTTCTAATCACAATCTCCTAAGACCTTCACTTTCTCTTCTTCAGCTTCACTAATTTTAGTGGTTCACCACTAATGTCTTATTCACGTTTTTTGCTACCTTCACAAATACACATGTTTTCCATAGTTTCACTTCAAAATTGAGATTCAATACTTGTAATATCTTCTCCAAGATATTTTCCTTCAATGTTTTTATTATCTAGCTCTACTCTTTGGATGGATTGGCCTCTAATCTCCAAGACCCTTTGCTGCTTCAAAATTCCTTTGTTAAAATTTTTCACTTAACTCTAACACAAAGGAGGCTTCCTTCTTTGATACCACTTGATGGAATCATACCTACAACTCCACTTGAATATACTTTGAAATTATGCCAATCAGATTAAATCTAACTGGATTCTTTACTCGTCACTTAACAACTGTGTTAACCTCTTGAATTCTTGGCATTAATAATGTCATCAACCAACCATCGATACCACCATTACACCATACCATCAGGGAAATAAAAATTGTCTATCAACAACACAAGGTCTTCACTCTGTGAACCTATTACATAACACCGACGTTCATGGGATATTAAAGAATTCCCCTAATTTCACTAGATATTGATAAATACCTCCCAATTGTTTTTATAGAACCCCCCTCCCAATACATATTTCCAATAAAATAAACCCCTAATTCAATTAGATACCCATTTTTAAATCCCCTCAATACCTATAAACACCTTGAGACCGTACATCCCCCCCAATACCTACAATATATTGACCTTATTTTTCACAATTAAAAAAAAACCTTTATGAATAGACATGATTAGATATTGGTCAATAGAGTGAAGCCCCCATGATCATTGATCACCGATCCCTAGAAACTTTAGTACTATGCCTTTATTTTTTTTCTCCAATCCTATTTAATTGGACACCAGGCAGCGGGAGTCCTCTTTTAAACGTCATTCGTTGATCATGGTTCTGGTCCACTTTAGCTAGCCACTGGACACCGTGGAAACTAACACTTAGTATTTTTTGAAGGGTTAAAACCCAATCTAGTTGATAGAAACTTGTCCACTCATGTTTCTACTGTGACTCTCAAAACCCAAATTTTATTCTTTTTGTTGAGTTTGTTATCGTTTGGTTCAAATCATAGCCTTCTCGCAAATTTCGACTATGTTGGCCCTTGACCAAGTTTTGGGAGATTCTTGGTCATAGTGACCTATTTTGGGACTTTGATAGCCTGTCAAAGGAGGAGCACAAGACGAAGCGGAGATCATGGGATCTCAGCCCACTTTTGGATCCTTTTTGGTTTTTTGGGAATATGTAACGGGGATGGCATGTTGACCCATGGGTTTACCCATGTTTAGGCCTATTTTGTATGTATAAATAGAAGGATAGGCAATGTAATAAGGAGTCTAATAGTGCATCTATGTGATGTGAATGTATGCTAAGTGTGAGAAGAGKCTGTAAGTTCTCTGTGCATGACTGTAAGAGATTTGCAAAGCTAAGTGCATGTCCTTGAGGCAGATTGTGTAAGGCTTAGTGTTGTAATGCAAGGAAGAAGTATCTAGCAAGCTGCACAGATCTTCTGTCCTATGCRGAGTAAGGGTTTTGATGGATTTATGYTTGTAACTGATTGAGTGAAGACAATAAAGAAGAAGAGTTGGTGGATGTAGCCCCAGGGTGGGGGTGAACCACGTAAACACTATGTTGTCTTGCTTTGTGCTTGTCTTAATGTGTTTATGTCTTCTTTTTCTAAGTGATTTAAGGTGACTAGATAGATCTGCTTATGCTTAGTGCTAATGATGTATAAGAATGTTAGATCTGATCCATATGAATGTGCTTACTGCTTGATCTTCTTGATCTGAACTATCTATTGATGCTAAGTGCTTGAATATAGTATATTAGTATGAGTAGTGCGAAGCTATGTTTTATCAGTGAGGTGGATATTTCTTGCATATTGAGGAACTGATGGTCTTGAGTGCTTTATTAAGTGTTAGAATGACATATCTATGTCCTAGCTAAGGTTGCAAACACCTGAGTCTTGCAACCACCCCCGCCTCTACCTCGGGTGAGACTTCATTTACTTTGCAGGTGTTTCTGAAAGGGTTGCTAGTTAGGGATTTGTTGGTGCATTGTTGTAGCATTGAACCTTGCGTCTGCCCCTATGCCAACAAATGGTTACGTTGTCAGGACCTGAAACTGTGATTGTTGGGAACTGAGAAAGAAGAAGCTTTGTGCAAAGATTCGACCTAGGATTGTGAAAGCTCTGTGTGTAGATCTATGCCCTCGTGCGCAATATTCTACTTGACTTATAAATTTCTGTGCTAAAAGAAAGAAGTCTGATCTGAAGAAAACAGGTCGGATCTGAAGGAAAGAAGAAAGATCTGAAATATTTGTGCTCTAATAAGGTAAAAGTGAGAATTTATGATTAAAAGAGGTAATATCTGTAATATCTGTGCTTTGATAAAGGTAAGAATAGTTAAAAGTTTTAGATCTGGAATCTTTGTGCTTTGTAGAAGTAAGATAAGTAGAAATTTGTGTTTCTACTGTATGGATCTAGGTATGTTTAATAGAGTCTGTCCTAGTTTGAAAACTAGGGTATTAATGGATGAAAGAAGAATTGATATGAATAGATTTGATAAGAATAGTGAACAATATGTTATACCTATGCATAGAAAGAATGTTTGGACTAACGAGTGGATGCAAGATCCTAGAAAGAATTTGTTGCAGGTTAGCTACCATGATCCTAGTGCGTAGTACAAGAGAAGTTGGGGATCATTTAAAAGAAAGAGACGATTAACCTTTTGTTACAACTATAGAAAACTGGGACATCTTGCTAAAGCATGCCCTGGGAGAAGACCTGGTTGTCTTTGTTGTAAATCTATGAACTGTAAAATGTTGGATTTCCCTAGAATGATTGCTAAGCTTGAAATTATGAACATAAGACAAGAAAAACCTAAGGCAGATCCAGAAACTAAGGCTATAACAGAACCCTGGAAAGAATCAGAGAAGGTATTGCTATAGATGAAAGAAACCTTGGATGACCACCGACATGTTAGATTATCAGAGATCTTTAAAGAAAAGGAATGCATCGAAGAAAGAATAGGATACTTCGACATTGACTGTGTTCCAGATGAGGAAACATAGGTGAATATCATGATAGAGAGAAATTGGGAAGCTATAGGAAGGCCTGCTATGATTCCTTCATCAGGAGGAATAGGGTTATTCAGAGGGAAACTGGTAAACCTGTGTGGAAGGCTCGCTCAGATACCTATGACCGTCAATGGAACTTCAACAGAGTAATATTTTGATATTATTAAATTTATTGAGTACAACGCCCCGTTTACCATGTTAATAAGAAAAACTTAGATTGAAAGAGATCAAGCCAAACTAAAAGAAGAAGAATAAGTCTTGGAACAGAAGAAATAGGAGTTAAAATATTTCATGACCAGAAAGATCACACAATTGATTGAAGAATAGGAGAACATATCGAAGTTATTTGACACTAGAGACCCTGATGTAAAAGCTGCAAGAACACTATAAGACCCACATAAGACTAAAGTACTTACTCTAGATAAAGAAGAGGTATTACCCCTAAATCCTATGAAAGAATATCAGCAACGTGCAGTGACCATGTTAAAATAATATAAGAATCAACATACCGAGTCGAAGATCACTGGAAAGAAGGATAGAAAGATAAGTAAGAAGAGGGCTAAGATTGAAAAGTTACAGAAGATTCCAGAGGGAACTTCGCAGATAGAAAATTTGCAGAATTGGAGCTTCATTGGGATATCAGAACAACGACACATGGCACTTCACCATGGCGAAGCAATATAGTCATTGGGGATATTATAATCATTTGATCGATGCTCTGAATGGGAAGAAAGGCCATAAATGTTCGTCATCCGACCGTTAGACTGCGCCATAATAGATCGAGCAAGAGTTAATGGAGGCTCATAACCGTTGCAAGAGAATCGTTGTCAAGCTAAACAATTATCCCATCGCGCCATGCACGGAGAACACTTTTGCTAAATAAGAGTTTGAGCCCGCAGACTAAGTGAATTGTATGCAGTGATCATTGCACTATTTCTGATTATTCTAGTGTCGTATCTAAGTTCATCGTGACCCCGATAATTTTAATTCTGAATGCGTATGTCCGACGAGCTCACCACATTTGAAGAATCAGTAATGGAATTTCTCCTCGACTTAATGACTGAAAGAGTCATGTCGGATAGAGGAGTGTCTACAGGTGTACAAGCATATTTGAAGAGAGGACTATCAACCTCTCTGTCCACTGCTCGAACCATTCCATCCCGACCAGTAGATGAAAAGAGAACTAAACACAGAGACGATATCGTGAATGCCAAGCTGATCCCAAGTATTTTACCTGCCTATCGAGATAGTGTGCCCAGAGAGTTTGAGTACGCTTTGGTCACTGCATACCTCCCAAAACGAATACGCGTAGTGCGTGCAGACCAATATAAGATCGTAGCGTTGAATTTTAGTGACTTTAACCTCGGTGACAGGAAGGTATATAACATGCTCGCTCGATATAAGTATCTGACCAGGACCAAAGGAAAGAAATCAAATATAATTCCTCAATCATTGACCCATAACCTCGTGCACTCTACACTGCTAAACGTCATGAAGATCTCGCACTTCAGAAGGCACCAAGAAGTCAATGCTTGCGTCAAACTGCTATTTTCCTGCTACCATGGTAGATATTTATGGTTAAACTGTCATATCACAGTGGATCCAATGTTGATCAATCAGATCACAGGGATAAGCATGCAAGGCCCTGACCCACATGATCTCTACCCTGGAAAATCCATGGATCGCACTCTTGCGCAGAAGATTAAAGACACCTATGGAGATGTTTAGAAGGGAACACGAGGTTATAAGGTAGCCTATATATAGAGCGGCACAGTGCGCATTTCCTATCAATTGATCACAGGAAAGTTAGTTCGCAAGAAACAACCCACCCAGGTGATTGGATTTGTAATCGACCTCGGAGGTAAGTGCACAGAGGGCCTACAAATGAATTGGGTGAAGTACCTCGTGAAACAGTTGGAACTCGACTGAAAGGAAGAGCAAGTTTAGGGATACGAATTCCACTTTAGCTGGCTTTTGATACTGATTGCTTTCATTGCATGGGAGATGCGGGAAGGTGTGACCTTCCTGGACATCAAGCCATTTGAACCTCTAGCCACGAAGTTCGGTACACTGTGGTACTCGAAAGACATGAATAAACAGTTACAGTCAAATGCCATGTTCCATACATATTACAACCAATTGACGGTAGCCATCCAGTCTGAGCCTCATATGACCCTGAATACCCTCCATAGGTTTCGTCCCTTAATGAAATTTAGCACGGACCACCATTTCATCTATATCATAGTGTGAGTTGACAAACACAAGGAACAACTGCAGTCTTACTACAAGATGACGGAGTTGGACTTGGAGGAGATCACCAAGGACTGGTTGGTGAACCTCCTCATTCCATCAGACCCTGCGGAGATGTCTAACATAGATAGTCCAGAAGCAGTGCATGATACACCCGGACCTAGCAAGATAAATAAGACCGAAGAGGTCCATGATTTAGACAACGCATCTCTAAAGACCACTTCCATATCAGTAGAGAAAGGAGGAGATGGATGAGAGATAGATGGCGCAGAAGTTGAATAGAAGAAAGGAGAGGCTACACTGCCTAAAGATGAGGAGTACCCCTCAAAGGAAAGGAGGGTTTCCCCATCGAAACCCTCATCTCGGAAGAAAGTGAAAGCAACCAGGACCAAATTTGAGACCACCCTCACCTCAGACGACTTTGACTTCATCATTGCAGCACTGAACGATGCTTCGATGGAGATAGTAGAGAAGCAAGAAGCTAAGAAGGAGGAGGTGTTCAATAGGATTAAGGACAAGCTCCAATGGGTTCAATAGCCATTATAGTCCATCCACGCAGTTTCTACTGCACCTTTTTCAGTAGGAACAACAGAACTAGGTGATGAGCCAACTCAACTACACTGCATTGTTGATACAGTTGAAGCTCGCCTTCAACGAGCTCAGGAAGAGACAGCACAATCCACCTAGGTTTTAATGCAAGTACAGAAAGACCTTGAGGAGAAATGCAGTACTGCAGAACAAGAGAAGCTCACCCTCTAGTTAAAGTTCAATGAAGAAAAATCTTAGCTGCATAAAGAAAAGGAACAATTTCTTGCAGAGAAACTCGAAGTAAAGGAAAGGGTCACCAGAGCACTTCGCTCTATGATAGTCATCGAAGTAAAGGCCGAAGAACAAGTTCCACAGCAGGTGGCACAACTTGAAGAGGTAATCCAGAAGCTCCAATAGTGCATAACATATTTGGAGCTCCGCACTCTACCTGAGACCCCTTAAGATGTAAGAGACCTAAGGGAAGCAACTGCCCGTAGCGCAGTTGACAAATTAAAATCTATTGCCTTGGAGTGAAAGCAGCTGAGTAACCAGAGTGCCCATACATATGATAACCTCACCAATAACCCAGATTTACAGGCATTGGAGTCGCAGCTAAAGGAAGCAAAGTAGCATCCAGGCACACTACATGCGCAGATGAAAGCTCTATTAGCTGTAGACAGAATGAAGAGGTCTCAGGAGAAATTCACCGCCCAGCAAAAGATCCATATGATTCAAAGCAGAGTGATGGAAGTTACTCAACGGCTTCAACCAGCACAAGATAAGGCATGCTAGTTATTCATAGAGGTTTAAAGTCGAGGAGAAGAGCTATAACATGTTGTCATTGCAGTAGAACAATGCCTAGAAGGGTCCATGAATGACATAATGATCCAGGAATTCACTAAGAAAGAGGTCATAGAAAAGTAGCAGGTTGAAGTAGCACGAGCCAAGCTCGAGGACTTTGAAGCAGAACTGGTCATATTAAAGTGACTCAGGATGAGTCACATGTGAGTGTTGGGGGCATGTTGGACCTTGACTAAGTTTTGGGAGATTCTTTGTCATAGTGACCTATTTTGGGACTTCGACAGTCTGTCGAACGAGGAGTGCAAGATGAAGTGTAGATCACGGGATCTCGACCCACTTTTGGATCCTTTTTGGTTTTTTGGGAATATGTAATGGGAATGGGATGTCGGCCCATGGGTTTACCCATGTTTAGACCTATTTTGTATGTATAAATAGAAGGATAGGCAATGTAAGAAGGATTCAAATAGTGCATCTATGTGATGTGAATGTATGCTAAGTGGGAGCAGATTCTGTAAGTGCTTTTTGCATGACTGTAAGAGACTTGTAGAGCTAAGTGCAGGTCCTTGTAGCAAATTGTGGAGGGATTAGTGTTGTAACACAAGGAATCAGGATCTAGCGAGCTGTGCAGATCTTTTGTCCTGTGCGGAGTAAGGGTTTTGATGGATCTATGCTTGTAACCGATTGAATGAAGACAATAAAGAAGAAGAGTTGGTGGAAGTATCCCTAGGCTGGGGGTGAACCACGTAAACGTTGTGTTGTCTTGAATTGTGCTTGTCTTAATGTGTTTATGTCTTCTTTTGCTAAGTGCTTTAAGGTGATTAGATAGATCTGCTTATGCTTAGTGCTAATGATGTATTTAATAATGTTAGATCTGATCCATATGAATGTGCTTAGTGCTTGATCTGCTAGATCTGACCTATCTATTGATGCTAAGTGCTTAAATATAGTAGATTAGTGTGAGTACTGTGAAGCTATGTTTTATCAGCAAAGTGGATATTGCTTTCATATTGAGGAATTGACGGTGTTGAGTGATTTATTAAGTGTTAGAATCAGATATTTGTGTCACAGATAAGTTTGAAAACACTTGAGTCTTGCAACCACCCCTTCCTCTACCTCAGGTGAGACTTCATCATCTTCGCAAGTGTTTCCAAAAAGGCCAGTAGTTAGGGCTTTGTTGGTGCATTGTTGTAGCATTGAACCCTGGGCCTGCCCCTGTGCTAATAGACTGTCATCGTTGTATCATCAAATTGTTTGGTCATCATAAAACCCATGACTTTCATAGGAACTTCGTCACGATATCATTCTTGTCCAATTTGGATCAACTCACCCAACCCTCTTACACAGAGACTCATGATTGTTTTCATTTATAGATTCAAAGTTCCATCCACAAAGCATAAACACAATAATAAAGAAACCACGGGTTTTCAAAGAGTCATTTAAAAAAATATTTATGTGTTTAATCACATAATCATAGAGAATGTAGAGAGTAATTCACCCACACACCAGATCCATAAGTCCGCAATCGTTCATCAACAAATCTATACATAAATATCTCACAATTTTTATCTACCTCCTACCTCTCTAATAACATAGTTTGAATTTTCTTGGCCTCTTTGTTCATGGTCGTAGGGTTACAATATAAAGAACTCATCGGACCTCTTTTAAAGTTTGTTTGATGCCAACAATTAAACAAACTCCTACATCTAGGCAATGACATCCTCAACATACAAAACAATTCAATTACATGGAAATTCATCTAAATCCACTAAAACTAATTAACCCTAGCTTAAATTTGAGCGAACCCACTCCCTTTAGTAAATGTGTGACCTTCTAGAGGTCATATTTCAAGCTAACCATAATGGTCCTGCACCATCTCTTCACACTTTTTGTTTAAGCATCAAGGGGATTCCATAGTTCAATGTATTAGATATCATTTTTGGGATTAACTACATAGATTAAGTCATTAATCTATGACCCATATCCATGAGTATTAGTCCCAACCCACCAATAATTCTCATGATTTGAATATTCCACTTAGCACTCATTGCATTGGGTGATTCTCACAGGGGTGAATAAGTGTAATTGAAACCATCAAAATGAATCACATAGCATCAATCATCACTTTCAAAGCTTGCACCCGAAAAACAAGACTTCCTGGGTAGTACTTATCCCAAGACTCCTCTAGATCAATCATTCTTAGTTACAGAGTTTTCCCCAGACTCAATCCCACTTAGCTTGCTACCCCATTTGCAAAAACTTAGTAACTATTGTGCCTTATGAACTATTTGGTTAGAGGTCCCTTCACTCTTTTTATTTAATCATTGAGGGGATTTTGCAGGGCAAAATATTAGATATCATTTTTCATCTTAACTATGTAGAGTAAGTCATTAATATATCACACATATCGATGAGTATTGGTCACATATGACCAATAATTCTCATGATTTGAATATTCCATTTAGAAATCATTTCTTAATATGATGATCAAAGGGGTGAATAAGTGGGATTGAAACTAGCGAAATGAATCAAATAACATCAATCATCACTTCCAGGGCTTGCACCTGATAACCAGGACTTCCTGGGTGGTCACCCATCCCAAGAATCCTCTGGCTCAAGGGTTCTTAACTATGGGGTTTCCTCCATAAACAATCCCACTTAGTTTGTTACCCCAATTGCAAACCCTTAGCAATTATTGTGCCTTATGAATTATTCATTTAGAGTTATGTTCACTCTTTTTATTTAAGCTTCAAGGGTGTTCCACAGTGCAACATATTAGATATCATTTTTCATATTAACTTAATAGAGTAAGTCATTAATTTATGACCCATATCCATGAGTATTAATCACATTTGACCAATAATTCTCACGATTTGAATAGTCCACTTAGCACTCATTGCATAGGATGATGCTCACATGGGTGAAGAAGTGGTATTGAAACCAATGAAATGAATTGCATAGCATCAATCATCACTTCTAGGGCTTGCACCCAGTAACCAAGACTTCCTGAATGGGTCACCCATTTCAATAATCCTCTTTTGCAAGCATGCTTAACTGTGGAGTTTTCCCCATAGTCAATCCCACTTAGCTTGCTACCCCATTTTCAAAACCTTAGAAAGTATTGGGAATTATGAACTATTCAGTTAGATCTCCCTTCACTCTTTTTATTTAAGAATCAAGTGGATTCTACAGTGAAACATATTAGATATTATTTTTAGGATTAACTGTGTAGAGTAATCCATTAATCTATGACCCATATCCATGAGTATTAGTCACAATTGACCAATAATTCTCATGATTTTAATAGTCCACTTAGCAGTCTTTGCATCGGATGATATGCTCAAACGGGTGAAGAAGTGGGATTGAAACTAGAGAAATGAATGACATAGAATCAATCATCACTTCTAGGGATTTCACTTGGTAACCAAAACTTCTCAGGCAGTCACCCATCCCAATACTCCTACCTAGATTAATGACTTGCTCTACGTAGTTAATCCCAAAAATGATATCTAATATGTTTCATTGTGGAAGCCCCTCGATGCCTAAATAAAAAGAGTGAAAAGAGATCTAACTAAATAGTTCATAAATGGGGTAGCAAGCTAAGTGAGCATGATTGTGGGGAAAATCCCATAGTTAGGCAGACTTCAACAAGAGTCTTGATATGGGTGATTGCCTAGGAAATCATGGTTATTGGGTGAAAGCACTGGAAGTAATGATTGATGATACATGATTCATTTTGTTGGTTTCAATCCCACTTCTTCACCCCCGTGAACATCACCTGATGCAATGAGTGCTAAGTGGACTATTCAAATCATAAGAATTATTGATTAGTTGTGACTAATTCTCATGGATATGGGTCATATATTGATGACTTACTCTATGCAATTAATCCCAAAAATGATGTCCAATAGGTTGCATTTCATAGTCCACTCGATGCTTAAATAAAAGGAGTGAAGGGAGTTCTAATTGAATAGTTCATAAGGAACAATACTTGCTATGGTTTTGCAAATGGGGTAGCAAGCTAAGTGGGCTTGATTGTTGAGAAAACTCCATATTTAAGTATGATTGATCTAGATAAGTCTTAGGATGGGTGACCACTTGAGAAGTCTTGGTTACCAGGTGAAAGCATTGGAAGTGGCGATTGATGCTATTCGATTCATTTTGCTTGTTTCAATCCCACTTCTTCACACCTATGAGCATCATCTCATGCAATGAGTGCTAAGTTGAGTATTCAAATCATGAGAATTATTGATCAATTGTGACTAATTTACTTATGGATATGGGTCATATATTAATGACTTACTCTACATAGTTAATCCCAAAAATGATATCTAATACGATGCACCACGAAAATCTCTCGATCCTTAAATAAAGTAGTGGAGAGAGCTCTCATTGAATAGTTCATAAGGTTCAATACTTACTAAGGTTTTGCAAATGGGGTAGCAAATAAGTGGGATTAATTCTCGAGAAAACTTCATAGTTAAGTGCACTTGAATCTTCACATGGATGACCACCCAAGTAGTCCTAAATCACGAATGCAATAACTAAAAACTAAACATTAATATATATAT